>VMDR010018876.1:0-18805 GCA_007922815.1 Macrotus californicus
CATTTGCCTCAGTTAAGATAACTCACTGAAGCTAGCTACATGAAATACTTGGTTTAACCATAGTTTGTGAAGAACAAGCAAAGAAATACCTTGCATTGCAACAGTTTGATGTTAAAGTATTTGACAGTTTTCTCAAAAGCCAACAGTTTTGGTTGCCCAGACATTACACCATTCAGTTTATGTGAATCCATGTGCATGTGAACTAAGACTGAAGGCAACAGAATGAAAACAGTAATCCCTTCACTTTATATTAGAACCATTAACAAAGCATTGGAGAGAAATAACCATCCCATGTGAAGTTTAAAAAAAAAGAAGACAATGCTCAAGAAAAACATGTAAAAAATACAAAATAGTTGGATCGACACTTAAAATAGACATATATATCAATTTTGACAAAGTATATTTGGAAAGAAAAGTTATTCCTACTTGGCAGGCCTTAAGCAACATATTGGGTTGTCATTTGGGAAACACAGTTTCAGAAGCAACTCAAGCAATCAGGAGATCTGGATATGGAGCACAGATCGTGACCTCAAGGAAGCAGGGTATCTTGCCCTTTAGTTGGTGAAAGTATTTCTAAGGCATCAGCTGCCTCCAAGAGGGTCAGAGAGCTTGAAATAGCACCAAAGTAGTGGACAAGCCACACTTGGTCAACACTGGGAAGAAGGGGAAAAATATTGCCAGAGAGACAAATAGAAATACGACCTCCTCCCTCCCCGCTCCCCCCAACATCAAACAAAAAAAATTTCAGGTGGTTAGTGAATACCCTTTCAAGAGATTTCATTTTATGTTTAAGAAGATACAATTACCTTGTGAACGCTGTGTGCTGACAACGGTACTACCTGATGACAAAGATTAGATTTGTTCTTAAATTTATTAACACAAACACATTCAATCATATCTAAGGATAACGATCAAAACATTACTGCAAACACGTATGATGTTTAATGCTTTATAATAAAACTACTGGGTACAATAAAAACAAATGTTCAAAGAGTATAAAATATACTTACTGCTTGTATCTTTCTTTTGACTGCTGGGGGTTGTTGCCCAATTCACTTTGACTTCCTAAAAAAATTTTTCTACATTTACACTCCATAAAAAAAAAGCTCAAAATCAGATATTACAAGATTTGCATCTATGAAGCATATAGGAAGGTGTATGTCAGAGATGAAATGGATACCAGTTCTGGTCAATTTATCTTTTAACCTACATTTACACAAAAACTGGTGTCAAACCCTAATCTTACATGAGGTCTGTCCGGAAAAAGTCCAATCATTGTTAATATAACAAGAATGGTACGTACGACATCAACATAACCTGGCAGCCAAGGAGAGTGAACTGGAATGCGCACGCGTGAACAATGATGACTTCACTCCACTGGTCTGTGGAGGGTGGTAGATGCTTTTGAGTGAGCATGTGTACTGTGTGGCTTTCGCATTCAAAATGAGCAAGTAGAGCAAGGACTCTGCATCAAATTTTGCATTAAGCTTGAACATTCCTCCTTGAAACTATTTGGATGATTCAGAAGGCTGCAGCTATGAGCAATGGGTGACTGGCAGCTTCATCATGACAATGTGCCTGCTCATGCATCATGTTTTGTGCAGAGTTTTTTTGCAAAATATCATATCACCCAGGTGACTCAGCCCCACTATTGTCCAGATTTGGCATCCGGTGACTTTTGGCTTTCCCCCAAATTCAAACTACCTCTGAAAGGGATGAGATTTCAGACTACGGGTGAGCCGTGTTGGTGGTATAGTGGTGAGCACAGCTGCCTCCCAGACTATGGATGAGATTCAGGAAAATACAACGGGGCAGCTGATGGAAATTCCAACAAAGGATTTTGCAGAGAGTTTGAACAGTGGAAGAGATGCTGGGAGAACACTGTGAGGTCCTAAGGTGCCTACCGTGAAGGGGATTGAGGTGTCATTGTCCTATGTACAATGTTTCTTGTATCTTTATCTTCTTCAATAAACATCTTTATTTTTCATAGGACATAGCTGGATACTTTCCAGACAGACCTCATACTTCTGTTAACATTCAACCAATCCCCTTTCTTATCTAAGTACCAATGAATTTTGCCTTTTATTCTTCCCATTAGTATCCAATGTTCCTAGATGTTTCACCCAAGCTTCAGTAATTCAAAAAATATTTTAGTATTTGCCATGTGCAAGGCACCATGAAAATGAACATAAACATGCCCTCTAATAGCTTTTATCCCATCTTTTTAATAATAAACACGACCATCTTCTATAAAGTGAATGTAATGCTTCTAAAAAGGAAACAAAACTATGCAACTTAAAATATCTAGTGCAAGTCACCTTTAATTATGACAGCTTACCTTACCCATTATCTTCCGCCCATTCATAGCAGCTAGTGCTGCAGCTGCATGACGATGCTCATAAAACTCCACAAAACAATATGGATCATTACCAGCTGTCTGTTGAACGAAAAACACAACAGCCAATTTTAAGTTTTATACTCCCATTATCTTAAAATTCATAACATCTGTTACTAGACCATAAAGAATGGAAGGTCCGTTCCCCAAGTAAATCTTTATTTTTAAAAATTTTTATTTATTGCCCTGGCTGGTGTAGCTCAGTGGATTGAGCGCAGGCCTGCGGACCAAAAAGTTGCTGGTTTGATTCCCAGTCAGGGCACATGCCTGGGTTGCAGGCCAGGTTCCCGGTGGAGGGTACATGAGAGGCAACCACACCTTGATGTTTCTCTACTCCTCTTTCTCCTTCCTTTCCTCTCTAAAAATAAATAAATAAAATCTTTAAAAAATTTTTTATTTACTAATTTGAGGGGGGGGAGAGACAGAGATTGATTCTTGTATGTGCCCTGACTAGGGATCAAACCCACAAACTTGGCATACGAGGTGATTCTCTAACCAACTGACCTACTCAGTTAGGACCCACAAGTAAATTTTTAGTAAGTAAACACTTAAAAATGGAGGTTTTTTTAAAGTCCTCATCCGATGATATGTTTATTGATTTTAGAGAGGGGGGCTAGGGCGAGAGAGAGAGAGAGAAACATATATTGGTTAGCTCCTGTACGTGTCCCAGCCAGGGATTGAACCTGCAACCCTTTGGTGCACTGGACACGGTTCCAACTGAGTCACCCGGCCAGGGCAAAAAAAATGAGCTATTTTTAGAGAAAGCTATCTTCATCAAATTACATTATACTACCATGTATAATTTAATCTTTTATTAATGACTAAGTGTCCTGATTATGGACAAATTAATATATAGCTACATTCTCATCATCATAAAATACAACCTTTTCTTTAAGCTACAGAGGTTATGTTTGACTAGAATCCTATATGGTCAAGTGTTGGTATTGGCTTTTATTTTTTTAATTTTTACTCATTTTTCAGAGGGGAAGAGAGGGAAAAAGGGAGAGAAATATTGATGCGAGAGAGAAACATCAATCGATTGCCCTTAGCATGCTCCCAGTCAGGAACCTGGCCTGCAACCCAGGTGTGTGTACTGACTGGGAAATGGAACTGGAGAGCTTTTGGTTTGCAGGATGACGCTCAGCCCACTCAGCCACACCAGTCAGGGTGGTATTAGCTTTTAATAACTCTTCTGTCTCTTCCCTGTGGTATGTTCCATTTTTATTGCTACAAATATACATATATTCTTGCTGCCTCTAACTTACTGAGTAGCAGAAAATCTCATCCAACCATTCTAAACTTGTTTCTACAATGTAAGTAAATAGAAGAGGTATTCTGATAGGTAAAATTTTAGAATAGGCTTTAGAATTTGGACTTTCTGATGTCATTTTTTAGCTTGCTTTGTAGTCTTTTAAAAAATTCTCTCCTCTCTTCTGCTGGTGTTCCAAGTAGTTGACGTGTGATGATACGTGAAGCCTGGATGTTTTAGTATATATCAGTGCAAAATACCAAATGATATCATACACCATTTAAAAATTCTTGCTATCATCTCCTAAGCAGGATTGTTAAAATAAGAAACTAAAAGACTAGAATACTAGAATAAAGATATCATTTTGTTTAGAGCACAATTAATAGTTTAAAAGTCTAAGTATTTTAGAGCGAAGAGACAACCACAAATTGATGTTGAGACTACCCGTTACTTTATTTTAAAAACATTAGGGAATATAAACATGTTTTTCAAGTTGTCTAATTCAAATACTACACTTGATAAGTGAGAATTTTAGTATACAGATCAGTGTTGACAGGAACCAGAAAGTGGTTAGAAAAAGTAGTTTATACTTAAGGGTAGCAAATGATACAAGAATGTTCACTCAGTCAGTTGATCTGTACCCAGAAAAACTGCACTTTTTAGATAAAAAGAACCTAAGCATAGACATTATCAACCTTAATATTCCACAATGTGTAAAATTCATAAATATGGATATCATATGAATAGACTAGAATTTAGACTTTAATAATAAAAACAGAATATTAATCTACACCTTTGAGTGATAAAAACCCAAAATTTATATAAAGTGGCAAAGGCTAACCTAGCTAGTCTTTTCTGTAAGTCAGGAGTCATTAACATTTTATTTTTATTTTTTAAAGATTTCATTTATTTTATTTTTAGACAGAGTGGTAGGGAGGGAGACAGAGAGGGAGAGAAAAATCAGTGTGTGGTGGCCTCTTGTGCATCCCCTACTGAGTACCTGGCCCACAACCTAGGTATGTGCCCTGACTGGGAATCAAATTGGTGATCCTTTGGTTGGCAGGCTGGTGGTGAATTCACTGAACCACACCAGCTAGGGTTAACATTTTTTTTTAAACCCTTGCCTGAGGACATGTTTTTCAAATTGATTTATAGAGAGAAAAGATGGGGGAGAGAAAGATGGAGATAGATAGATATGAGAAACATCTATTGGTTGCCTCCCATACTTGTCCTGACCATGGATTGAACCTGCAACCTTTTGACATATGGCACAACACTCCAACCGAGTCACCCTGCCAGGGCCGTCAAATAACATTTTGCCTACTTATCTTTAGCAGCCAAATATCTAGAATGACTAAGGGAGAGAATGGCAGCCTACAAACCAACAGAGATTTGTATTTAGACAGTTCAATCTGGGTTTACATTCTTGCTTTGCCTCATTTCTGCATGCATTAAATGGGACTAACATGTGCTTTATACTATTGCTGTGGAGCACTTGTGATAATGCATCAGCATTAAATAAGAGGCAAGTATTCCATAAATGCTATTATTGGGATAAGGAAGGAGGTCCACATCAGTCAAAGATTTTAAATTTTCCAATTTCTCCTTCTTATATTTCTCTATGGGTAGAGAGGGATCTTTTCTTCTTTATCTAAGGGCATATGAATATTGAATGTGACATGAAAACACTTAAGAAGAGTATAAAGGACAAAAACATTAGTTGAATCCATCTTTATTACATGCAGATGATGCTGACACTTCAGGAGAAAGGTCTGACATTTTAAAATCTTAGACAACAAACCAAAGCCAACTGGCTAAACAATCACTTTTTAATTACCAAGTAAAAAAAGAGATAAACTGGAAAACAATAGAAAAGAAAGTAGCAGATACACATATACACACATACGATTTTCTTTCCTGGGGAAAAGAAAACCAAAAACAGTCCACAAGATAAAAGGATTTCTCTTTAGCTCTCTTCCCTACCAAAAACAGTTTTTAGATGGCTTTTTATACATATTATGATTCAGGGTTAATGTCAATTAGAGGAATTAATTCAAGGTTTTTTCTATACATTAAGGTCTGACGGATGGTGACTGCCATAATGTAAGAAAAACTTGAATCGTGACCTTTGAAAATAAAGTTAAAAACATATCCCAGTATCAGATGTCTATTATTTTTGACCCAATTTCCCAACCTAGTTGTAATAACTGAGTCTCTAGATTAGCCTATCAACTGATACCATATATAAAATAAATGATTCTGATGCTTCAATGCAAAAAAAGAGCCTACATACAGTTTTCATCTGCTCTAGAAGTGATTAGTTCTATTTTTCTTCCTTTATTTAATAAAACATATTAAACTCAGTGGCCAAAATGGATTCATTACAAATTCACTAAGATCCCTATGAATTCAGACTATATAAACTACTTTACGAGATTTAGAAGTAATGGATTTAAATAATGTACATAAAAAAGAAAGTTAAGTTAAAATACCCTTACATCCATAATCATTTTGCAGTTTTTACAAGGTCCAATCTGGCTAAAGAGCTGGAGAATTAGAGCTTCTGTCACATCTCTGGAAAGGTTACCGACGTATCTGAAACACAAAGGAAAACAACTTACCATTTTAAATTTGCTTCTTTGGACCAGTTTCTAAAGTTGCTTACTGAAAAATGAATTTAGGAAAAGGCAGATCTTTACCTGAAACTACACTACTCGGGAATAGCTTATAATAGTTTGCCAAAACTTTAAAATCTCTCTAAAAAAAGATGTACTACAATGTAACTTGCAAGTACATTAGACACTGCTAGTAGAGGGGAAGCTAGTGTGTGTTTTTAGTCAAGGCATTGTAAATTAAACCTGTTGTTTATTTCTAAGTTCCTAGGTTTACCGTAGGTTGATATGCTTTATAAAAAGATTTTACTTACTTATTTTTAGAGAGGGGAAAGTAGAGAGAAAGAAGGAAAGAAACATCGATCAATTTCCTCTTGCACACCCCCAACCCGGGACATGGCTCTCAATCCAGGCATGTGTCCTGACTGGGAATTGAACTGGCGACTTTTTGGTTTACAAGACAATGACCAACTGACTGAGCCACAGTGGCTGGGGCAAGGGATGGAAAACTTATAAGTGAATATCACTGATCGGTGGATGTGCAGAAGTAGTAGAAAGATTCCAGGAGAGACCTTTAATGGATAATATGAATCGGTGACTAGCAAAGTTAACTAAGTAGTGTTACAAGACCATATGAGTGTGATAATCTTTATTTAAAGGTTTTATAAATACATTTTCAAAATGGGATTTTGAAAGATTACCCCTAGACATATTAGAATTAGAGGTTTATCACTTCTAAAATCAGAGAATGCTGTCTCCCAACAACTGTAGTTTTTCATTCTGCCAAGAATCCTTCAGAAAACATGTGAAGATATGGACTCTTTCCCCAGAAAAATAAACATCTACACATGTCAATTCCTTCCTTCCATTTACTCATTCAATAAACATATATTGAATGATTACTATAAAGGCACTGGAATAGGCTAAAATGGTAAAGAGAGAAGTGCTGAATTTTAAGAAACAATGAATAGCATTTAAAGATCAGGTAAAATAATGATACTCAAGAAAGTATAAAAGTAACATCTACCCAAGAGCAATTTTTCCAATATTGGAGGTTATTATTATACCAAGCCTTTGTTCTGAAAATCAGTAATTAAAGGGATAGAATTAAGCATTTATCTTGCCTTTGCAGTAGAAACTCCAGTATAGTGTAATCTAACAGCTCTAGTGGATGAGGAAAAAGCTCTTCTTTACAGAAAAATGCTAGCCAATAAATCTAGACAGACCACATTAAATTATGTGTAAGCCTTATGGGTATTATACTATGATTATTTGAAGGGTGTCAAAGTTATCACATAGATTACTTAACAACTCCAAAGGGAAAAGCCCTACCTTAAAAGTGAGAGCTTTGGCTGTTTTACCACTTTGACCCAGTGATCAAACCATTTTATGGGTGAACAATGACTCATTGTGTGTACAGTATAAATTAGACAGCATCACCTACGAAGTAGTCAAATCAAAAAGGTCTAACTTGAATCTAGTCAAGCTTAAATTTAGATAGAAGTTTATAGGATATTGGATACATAATAAAAGAATTATACATAACCAGATATGGAATTTTGTATAAGGCAACTTGTTTGACCTCTTCAAAATATTATTGTCCTAAAAAAGTTAAAAAAAAAAAAGGGAGGACTGTTCTTGATTTAAAAGGACTTAAAAGACACTGACAACCAAATATAATAAATAATACTTGACTGGATCCTGGATTGGGTGGTGGGGGAGGATAGCTTTTTCTTGCAGAATTCTAATAAATGTGGAAGAAATGAGGGAAGTCACCATTAAAACACCACAGTAATAACTGCAACTGGCAAAATCCACCCATGGATGTTTTATAGATGATCTAACTTTAAGGAGAAATAGGGTATGTGTAAAGCTTCAGGTACCACCTATGAAATATGTGTTACTCATTTCAACCAATGAATTGGTTGTTTTAACAGAGGCCCACAAATTCTTGGATATGCAGCCTCTATGAAGTGAAGTTTGATTTCTCTCCCCTTTAGTGTGGGTTAGTCTTAGTGACTCAATTCTAATGAACAGAGTATGTTGAGAAAAAGTACTCACTGAAGAGTGGAGAAACAGTACCCTTCAAAAATGCCAGGGTCATAATAGATGTCTTCTCATATTAAAGGAGAGTCAAGAGACATGACTAAATAGAGTGGTATCTTGGCCCTAGCAGGGTAGCTCAGTGGGTTAGAGCATTGTCCCCATTCACCAAGATTGCAGGTTCCACCCCAGGTCAAGGCACACAGAAAAATCAACCGATAAATGCGTAAGTAAGTAGAACGACAAATTGATGTTTTGTTTCTCTCTCTCAAATCAATAAAAATAAACAGGTAAATACAGTGGTATCTCGGAATGGATCCTGGAATACAAAAAAGACGTTAGTGGAAACACTTGGGAAACTGGAATAAAGCTTGTACTGTACCATGCTAATGGCTTAGTTTTGATAAGCACACCATGGTTATGTTAAGTTGTTAACATTAAGGGAAGCTGGGGGAAGGTTATGTGACAACTGGACTTTCTCTATAACTCTTGTGCGTGTATTCTCACTTGACTCTTGTGCCTACAAGGGATTCTCAGGACTGCAACGTCAATGAAAAAAATGGCTCTTCTGAAAATTTGATTCTAGTATCTATGAACTTTGCTTTTAAAGCAAGATAACCTAGGGACAAGTGCGCAGCATTTAGAGAACCCAAATTCTATTATTTACTCTTTGCAAAACTGTCTAAGATTTTCTGAGAAATATTTTCTGAGTTTGAAGACGTGTGATTAAAAAAATAAGCTAGTTTAAAGAGCACTATGAGTCCCCTGGCAGGTACGGTTTGATTTGTTGGGAGTGTCATCTCCATAGATGGGAAGCAGGACGGGGAGAGTATTGCACATGCCTAGGCAGCAGCTTGGGTTGTGAGGTGGGGGCAGCCAATGGATGTTTCTCTCCCTCCCTTTCTTCCCCTCCCTCTAAAATCAGTGAGCATGTCTTCCATTGAGGATGTAAAAAAAGGAGAGACTATGGTTTGTACTGCCTTTACATTTGATTATTTGATGTAAGCTCTAGGAACTCCTATCAATGCACTCTACACACAGCTGTTTAGAGAAATGCTTCAGAGGAAGTTACAGAAACAACATGTTCTCAGCCTTAGACACCATTACCATACACTGTAAGTAACATAAACAACATTTTCATATTAATCAAAGGACAGACATCTCTTTCTCTTCCTTGTGCTAATAAAAATAACCCATTATAAATTAAGTTCTTTTTAAAGATTTTATTTATTTATTTTCAGAGAGAGGGGAAAGAAGAGAGAAAGAGAAACCTCAATGTGTAGTTGCCTCTCGCTCACCCCCACTGGGGACCTGGCCTGCAACCCAGGCATGTGCCCTCACTGGGAATTGAACCAGAGACCCTTTGGTTCGCAGCCTGTGCTCAATCCACTGAGCTACCCCAGCCAGGGCTACAAATTAATTTTGTTTTAAGATTTTATTTATTTTTAGAGAGAGGGGAAGGGAGGGAGAAAGACAGAAAAAGAAACATCAATGTGTGGTTGCCTCTCACATGGTCTCCCCACCAGGGACCTGGCCTGCAACCCAGGCATGTGCCCTGACTGGGAATGGAACTGGTGACCTTTTGGTTTGCAGCTCGTGCTCAATCCACTGAGCTATACCAGCCAGGGCTACAAATTCGTTTTTTTAACAATATATTTTTGTTGTTTGTTTAAATTTTTTAATTGACTTTTAGAGAAAGAGAGGGAGGGAGAGAGGGAAGAGAGAGAAGAGAAAAACACTGATTTGCTGTTCTACTTACTGATGCATTCATTCGTTGATTCTTGTACATGCCCTGAGTGGGGATTCTGCAACCTTGTCATATGTGGACAGCACTCTAACCAACTGAGCCACCTGGCCAGGGCTAGTCTTTTCTTTTTACCAATAAGTTAATCACTGATACTGATCTCAAAGTTTTAGAAACAACTTGAGGATGTTATTACTTTCCAACTCTATTTGCTAAATACATAGACGTTTGAAATTTGAAATCTACAGATCCTTGTTATACTCAAAATACTTCGAAAGGAAAATAAGTTTTTTAGTTTGTAGAATGCTCTATACTTTACTAAGTTCATTCTCATTTTTATGTTTCTCTCTTTAGTTGTTTCAATCCCTGTCACATATTATTGTTTCTGAAGCCAAAGGATTTCATATTAACAGTGTGAACTCAGAGAATTTTTTCTTTTTGGGCACCAAACATCTTCCCCATTTTTAGAAAATTCCTCATCTTAAGGCAAGGCCCGACTCCTCTACACAAGCTCAAAAGCCTAGATATGGTTTTGTGGTCTACTTTGCATTCGATCTAGGCTAAGTCAATTAGAAATACGAGTCCTGAAGACCGGGCATATAGCAGAGATTGAAGAGACTCCATTTTGGTGTCAAATAGCAGTGAGGTCCCATGCCCAGTGAATTTGGTCCTCAACGGATTTGGAACTAGTACCTTTTCTGGGACGGTCTGTAGCTTGAGTAGGGATTGTGGCCTGACAGTTCCCTCTCTTTCCTGAACATTTTCTAAGCTAGGTTCCATAACCCTCCTGACATTTTGGTAGTGTCCAATATCTTTTTAATTAATTCCATTTATGGTTAATTATTTTTGCTGCTTGCATTTAAGAAAATCCTGACTGATATAAAAATTGACACTCAGAGCAGTGGCAAGCCAAGGTCTCCATCATGTCTATTGGACTACTAGACAAAACTATAATTTTCTTACATTAGCTTTTTAAATTTTTTTATCAGCCTAGGGGAAAATAATTGCCCCACCTTCTAGACTCCCTCTTTCCCTACCCTGAGGAACTTAGACCCTGCTGAGGAGTCAGCTACCTTGTCCAGAGTGTAGAGGACAGGGCAGACTCGGGGAGTGTCAATGACTGTGTTGTCTGCCTTTGGGGTGGGGCCGTTCCACCTTTCCTGTGAACTTGACTGGTGCTGTCCCCTCATGGAAGATCCAATAGAATGACCATCCCAGCTTCCAGCAGACCCACTTTCTGGGGTCTGGAGGCCCCACCCATCAGACTCCCAGTGGTTCTGCACTGCTGAGGTCAGGGCAAAATTCAGGACAGACTCTTCTTACATTAGTTTTTTATTTTTCAAAAATGCTTTTTTGGAGGAGCCGGCCGCGGAGGACGGAAAAAAAAATGCTTTTTTTGGGGAATAACATTGACATATCCATTTTTAAAACAGATTTTATTTACACTCAGAGAGAGGGGGAGGGAGGAAGAGAGGAAGAGAAACATGGATGTGCAAGGAAACATGAATTGGTTGCTTCTCGCACATGCCCAAATAGGGACCTGGCCTGCAACCCAGGTATGTGCCCGAACAGGAATTAAACTGGTGACCTCAAGGCTCAAAGGCCAGTGCTCAATCCACTGAGCCATACCAGCCAGGGCTGAAGTATCTATTTTTAATTGTCCAATGGACTTCTTGTTCACAGCATGGGCTGAAGTATCCCATGTTATAACACCTATGAGATCATGTACCAATCTTATACAGAATGGGAAATAAAGAGTAGAAGAGAATTAACTGTTAAGGCAAACAGACTTCAATGAACTAAAAAGTGTCTTCCCTGGACAACAGGATAAATGAATATGAACTGTATATTAATTAAAGATATTGTATTGGTGTAGTCTCCTTAATATGAAAATTATATAATGGTTATATAAGAGAATGCCCTTGTTCTTAGAAAATACATGGTAAAGTAGTTAGGCCTAACGTGTTACAATGTCTTCTCAAATGGTTCAGGAAAAAAAAAGATAACTATATTCTCACAGAATTACTTTTGAATATTCGGCTATTAGCAACTGGTAAATCCACATGAAGTTACCTAACTTTTCAATGTACTATTTTTGTTACTTTTCTGTAGTTTTTTAATTTTTTCAAAGTAAAAAACTACCTGTGAAGATTCAGTGAAGAAGTCACCAATGTTACAACGAAAACATGACATTCTGCCAGGTATAGGATTTTATATCAATTTAGTATGTATTTTTGAAGATGACAACTAAGTTCAGATAGCTGTAAAATTGTAATCTAAAACATTTAAAATATTAATTTATATTAGCACAGCTCTAGAAAATTTAACCTAAAACATTTGCAGAGCAGAATGCTGTATTGGATTGTTTTGAGCCACAATCATTATATAAAAATGCAGAATTTGATATGAGGCCTCTGTGAAAACCTGAATGAACATCATGAATAAATAGGTTTTTTTGCTAATGATAAATATGATGAAGAGATTTTTTATTGACTGATTTTAGAAAGAAGGAAGGAGG
The DNA here is from genome assembly GCA_007922815.1 of Macrotus californicus. Taxonomy (NCBI): domain Eukaryota; kingdom Metazoa; phylum Chordata; class Mammalia; order Chiroptera; family Phyllostomidae; genus Macrotus; species Macrotus californicus. The sequence continues at coordinate 12,562 of VMDR010018876.1, forward strand.
AGGGAGAGAGGAGGGAGGGAAGGAGGAGGAGGAGGGGAAGGGGGGGAGAGACAGACAGACAGACGGACAGAGACACACACAACATTGTATTGTTCCACTAATTTACGCATTGGTTGCTTCTGGTATGTGCCCTGACCCAGGATCAAACCTGAAACCTTGGCATATCCAGATGCCACTCTCACCAACTGAACTACCCAGCCAGGGTTGAGAAAGAGATTTTTATTCATACTATGTATCTACTGTCCAGATGTCCAGAACCCTGCCTGGAACATTGTAAATGTTATATAAATATCCACTTAGGAGATAACTGTACTCATGGAATTACTTTTGAATATTTCAAATTGCTAGGAAATTATCCGATTCTGCCTGCGTCACTCTAGTTCAGGGGGAAAGGGTACATATCTTCTAATTATGAAATTATATAGAACAGTAAATGCTTATATATGTATATAAGCATGTACATAGGCAAAAGTAGGTTTACAGTTGTGACTACCTATTTCCATATAACTGTAAGCCTACCTTTGCCCCCCATAAATATACTACACAAACACATATATACACACACTTATATATACATACTATATACCAGCCTCATAACTTTACTAGTAAACAACTGTCTACTCTTAACTAAGGACAGTCTGTTGCACAATAGCTGAAACCCTCTTATGTTATTAGCTAGCGACACCTTCACTTGGACACCAGACCACATACAATATATAAACCAGCCTGAACAAATGTATCTAATACTATGACTGAAGACATTCATGCTCTTAAACCGGTTCTCATTTTTACTCATATTTTGCAACAAGCTCTCGTTTTAAATGATTGAAATTACACATTCATAAATACGCCTACTAATTGTTGACTTAATTCTCTCACATTCCACATCTAACCCACCGGTAATTGCTGTTGCTCTACTTCCAAAACATTTCCAGAATCACACCACTTCTCACAATATATTTCCAAAGTCCTGCTGACAAGAAATTGAATATTGGCAATCTCTAACTTCAAAAGGTGATGCTGAACACTTATTTGTGGCAGGTGATGGAATTTTCTCTGAGCCATTTCAGGTACCATCAGTGATACTGTGATTCAAACTATATCTTATCCTCTAGAATGAGTAAAATCTGAATTCATTGCCTGGAACTGCACCAGTTTTTAAAACAAATTTATTGACCACTTACCACAAACCAGATACGGTGCTAAGAACATATTAAAAGCGCCTGACTTCCAGGGTCATTAAAACATGTATTTTATAGTAAAAGTAAAAATGCTGCTGGGAAGATTTAGGGATTAGCACCTATTCATTTATTTTTTTAAAGATTTTACTTATTTATTTTTAGAGAGAGGGGAGGGGAGGGAGGAGAGGGAGAGAAGAATTAATGGGTTGCCTCTGGTATATACCCCAATGGGGCACCAAACCCGCAACCCAGACATGTGCCCTGACGGGGAATTGAACCAACAACCTTTCTCTTTGCAGACTGATGCCCAACCAACTGAGCCACACCTATTCATTTAATCAACATTGGTCTGACTGGAAAATGGGAGCTTTGGTTGAAGGCTGTAGAAGCAATGGGGGGGGTACACAGACAAGTTAGACAGAGCTTGGACTGCTTTGGGAAAAAGATTCGTGGATGGGGTCTTCCAGTGAAGCACACATGGCAAAATTAGTCATAAGAGCTCAGAGCTGAGGGCAGAGAAGTTGCAGGAAGCTGAACAAAAAAAAGTCTTGGGTGACTTCAACTCTAAGCTTTTCCCCAGCAGCAAAATGGACCCATTTACTGCAGAGTTTGGAAGTGGATTAAACAAGCAGGTACAGCACTTTGCACAGAACCTGACAAATCATAAACACTCTTAAGTATTTGTTGAACAAAACTTCATTATTTTTCCCCACAATGGTTGGTCTCCTGTCCCCAAGCTATTTAAGTCGTTCTGTATACTGGCCCAAGAAAGCTGAAGTTGTCTTTGTTATTAACATGCTCAAAAGGTTAAGTTTCCAGATATTTCTGGCAGTTCTAAAATTAAAAACTACAAAATAATATAAGAATCTTAAATCTTAAGACATTATAATAAAGATGGGCACTTAAAACCCGAATATGCTGTTGGCTATCACACTCCTGGCAAAGAGGTAAGAGTAAAAAAGGTTTCCATAAGGCTCTGTGGGGTTAAGAGTTTTCCAGGGAGTATTCACCTTCAGATATGATCTTTCAAAAAACAAAGGACATGCGCTAATTGCTGTATCCTATTGAAAAGACACTGGGGTTAACTAACGTTATCAGATAAACTAGCAAAAAGTTTAATCTACTAAGAATACAAGCCTGACGATTTCTCATGTAGGTTACAAAATGGAAACTGTCGGTGGTAAAAAAAAAATAATTGATTATATCGTACTTCGTAACAACTGTAATGTCTAGAGAGTTGCAAAAAGAAACTTAAAATTGTATTTTTAATGCACAGTTCTCAAAGAGCCAGTATTTTACGAATAACAAAAAAGGCATGTCAAAGCTCATCAAGCTTCTTCTTTTCCAGAAAAACAACAATAACAGACTCAACTCATCGATGATACTCTGAAAAAGAGAGGATGCCGCGGGAGAAACTAGGCAACAAAGAAAATACCCCAGGCTGAGATCATTTAGCACTAACTGTAACAATTCTCAGAGGTGACTAAATACCTTCAGGCATTTATCAACTGTTGCTTCATAAAAGCTGCCTGCTCGTTCAGCAACATGTCAACCACAGCAGTAGCAAGCGACGATAAAAAAGCATGATATCTACTTCCCCTCAGTTGATATATACCCCCGGGTGAGAGTTCCATTTTCCAATGCAGTTTCAAAATCCTTAGGATGGCCAGTTTTAGGCTTTTTGGTCGGGAGAGGAAGTGCTATAGAAGGAAAGCCAAAGAGAGCTTAAAGCAAAATACTTGGCTTTTTTTTTTTTTTTCCAGCGGGCAACTGCGACAATACAGTTCACCTCACTGGAAATAAGTACAAGCAGCCTCAAAAGAAAAATTCCTATCGACGAGGAAAAAATTTAAGGAAAAATTTCAGCAAGGAATCAAAGTAAAATTAAAGTCGGCTGTATAGATCAAAAGACGTTAATCAAGAACAGGGATCGGGATAAAAGAGAGGCAAAGCATGGGACAAAAAGAAGGATCGGCCGAGTTCTAAAAAGAGATTTGAATGAAAAAGTCTCTTCTCCAGGCCTGAGACCCAAGAAGGCTGGTGGCGAGGCCAAAGGCCATGATGTGGTGTACAGTGAAGGGACTGATTCCGAGGGCTGAGCCCCTACTCGCTCCACCTAGTCCTCTCACAGCCAGAGTCAAGGTCCCTAAGCATCCAGGTGTGCGCTAAGCAGAGGAATCCTGATATCACGGCGTTCGCTGAGAACAATAGGCTGGGGAGCGGCGAAGGGACGAGACCTCCCTCCTGGACGACCACCATCCCACCCCCATATCGTTGCCTCAGACTCACAGAGTCTTGGGCATCTCGTCCTCCATGGCTGCTGCTGTCGTGGCGGCGCCTCTGGGTCCAGCTCCCTACTCTTTACTACCTCCCAAAACGTCTGAGCGGCTCTGACTGCAGAATAGTGGGGTTTCTCCGCTAACTGGAGGTTACTCCACCTCCTTCTTGCGCGGCAATTATACTAAAGCGCCCGGCCCAGCACGAACAATGAAGCCCCAATACAAGATGGCGGCGAGCCGGGGGCCTAGGAGCAGCCAGCGAAGTGCCCAGGACCGCGCAGGCGCAGAATAATCGTGCACTTTCAACCTTCCGGCGCCAAGCTGCACCTCAATCCATAGGTTCATTAGTTGCGCAGGCGCTCTTCCACCGACGTCAGGAATGTCTCCAACTGGGCAGGCGTAAGGGTTAACTATTTCAGGGCTTGGTTTTTTGTCTTTTGAAATCGCCTTCCCAGTCCAGATTCGAGTATTTTCACAATAAATTATGAAATAGAAATCTTCATAGAAATTAAAAATTGTAAATGTTTCTAGAGGTAAAAGATTGTTTAAACCCTTAAAATTGGAAGGAATAAAAAAAATGACAGATGCGCCGCCCGGGAATCGAACCCGGGTCGCAAGAATGGGAATCTTGCATGATACCACTACACCAGCGGCGCTGTTGATGTCTAGAGTTGCTGAAATTTTTAGGACTAAATGTGAGCGAATGTTCGTGCTCTTAAGAGGATGATTTGTTTGTTCATTAAAAAATAAAAGTATCAGAGTTTATAATCTGATGTTTTCATTAATGTAAGGAATAATTCATCTTCTCTCATCCAAATACAATTGAATGGGTGTTCCTACTTCTTCTGTACAGAGAAATTTCAATTAAATTTTTTTTATTTATGAAAGTAAGCTTCCAGTCTTGGCCCGGTAGCTCAGTTGGTTAGAGCAGTGTCTGGATGTGCGAAGGTTGTGGGTTTGATCCTACCTAGGTGGGGGCACATACAGGAATCAGTCAAATGAATGCATGATTTATGCATTCATTTTTTTCTCTCCCTTCCTCTCTCTAACCCATAAAAAAAAGAAAAAAATCCTTAAAAGAAAAAAAGAGAGATTTACAAACAAACAAAAACTCATAGACAACAGTATGGTGGTTGCCAGAGGGAAGAGGGAAGGTGAAGGGAAAAGGGGGTCAAATATATGGTGACCGAAGAAGACTTGACTTTGAGTGGTAGGCACACAGTGCGACATACAGATGATGTATCACAGAATTGTACACTGGAAACCTATAATTTTATTAACTAATGTCACCCCAATAAATTTAATTTTTAAAAAGTATTATATAACTATTTTAAAAAGTAAAAGCTTCATTAAGAATTTGTCTTGTTTGTGTTAAGCAAAATTTTGAGAACCAGGAGAATATTTCCAGATCTTTGATGAATTTTTCTTTTTATCTGCATTTTTTGATATAGTCAATGTACATTGGAAAATTCTAATATGATTATTTAATGCAAATCGATCACATGAATCTTAAAACCAAATGAGTCAGAAGATTTAAATTTTAGTCCTCCTTGAGGGGAAGCAGAATAATTAGGGCTCTGAAATGTGGTTTAGTGTCCTCATTATGCACTATTGCATTTCATAAGTTATGTGAAATATTTTTTAAACATAGGAGAATGTGCACATTAAAAAATGAGATGTCCTGTTCAAAGTAGTTTAGACTATGATACTTTAGGATTTCCATTTTTGGAATTGTCTTTGGAATCTGTGGCACATTCTTTGGATTTTATTTTATTTTATTTTTAAGATTATATTTATTTATTTTTAGAGAGAGGGTAAGGGAGGGAGAGAAACATTGATGTGGGAGAGATACAGTGATCAGTTTCCTCTCACATGCCCCTAACTGGAGACCTGGCCTACAACCCAGGCATGTGCCCTGACTGGGAATTGAACTGGCGACTCTGGTTCACAGTCCGGTGCTCAATCCACTGAGCCACACCAGCCAGGGCTCTTTGGATTTTATTTAAAAATATAAAATATTAGTCTTTTGAGGATGAATAAGACAAATGTTCATGGTGAATAACATTGTATTTTCTAACAGCTTTTTAATGTAATTCACATAACTTACAATCTGTCCATTTAAAGTACAGTTCAGTGGTTTTAGTGTAGTCACAGAGATATGCAACCCTCTTTATAATCAATTTTAGAACATTTTCATCACCCCTAGAAGGAAACCCTTATCAATTAGCAGTCATTCCCTATTCCCCAGCCCGGCCCAATTTCCAGCCCACTAATTTTTTGTTTCTATAGATTTGCCTATTTTAGACAATTCAAATAAATGGAATCATACAATAATAATGTAAATGGTCATTTGTTACTGGCTTCTTTAACTTAGCATTATGCTTTTTTGATTCATCCATGTCATAGCATGTATCAATACTTCATTCCTTTTTTAAACCATATAAAATTCCATGTATGGATATAGCAGAAGTATTTTTAAGCTTTAAAAACTTTATTACATCTTTATTGTTATATTTATTATATGTTATATTTATTAATAAAGTTTTGTTGAAAACTTGTTAAAGTTTTAAAGTTGCAAAAGTTAATACATGCTCATTGTGGCAAGTGAAACAAGATAGGTAAATACGGAAAAGATTAATAATTCCCTTATTTTTCCTCTCTTGAGGTAATTAACAGATCAGTCTATAAATGTCCACATCTTTATATGCATACAGATGCACATGTATGTAAGTACTTGGGGTTTTTTGTTATTTAAAAGAATGTGGTTATGCTACAGATATTTTG
>VMDR010018877.1:0-18798 GCA_007922815.1 Macrotus californicus
CCTACTGTTTCACTAACGAGGCCCAGCTAGTCCACCATCCTGGGTAAAGTAATGAAGCATGTGTCTACGTAGATAGAGCCCAGCTAGTGTACCGGGAGGCAAAGCACTCGGAAGAAAAGACCCCCTTGTATGTAAGGCTCAGATTAATTAACCTTTGTATTAACTGAGGAACTGAAGCCTGAATTCTAAAAGACCCATGACTGGAGGAGTGGACTATAATTTCTAAGTCTAACAATGGTCCAAATATGTTTTATTCTTACTAATTCTTCTTTTAATTTTCAGCCTTGGAATCTTGTTTTAATCACTTCCCAAACCAGTCTTTAAAAGTTTTACATTCTCATGAAACCACACGATTATTTATTTGCTTAAAAAAATCTGGAAGTAAGTATCCTACCTGTCCACAAGTAACAGGATAATAACGTGTGCATATGATTCTCCCTTTTGCAGATTCACAAATTATAAGAATGGTGGGTTTACACAGAGCTCTGGGCTGAGGCCCTTATTGGTCCTTTGGAATTACAGAGTTGGCCTAGCTGAGTGTCTAATGAAGCAGCGCTGCTCTGTAGGTGCATGAGAAGGTCATAGATGCTGTGAAGAGAGGCTGGGCTCTAACTTCTTTGCATTCTTTCAGACCCACAATCTAAAGCCCCCTTTGCTTAAGCATAAGGCTGTGGTGTGTAGGCCCTCACATCACTGCATCCTGGAGTGGCCTCCAGGAGAAGAGGGAAAATACTATGTATCAGCACTTATCAATGCCAGGCTCTGTGTGTTGGCCTTTGAAATATAAATTGTTAAATTTAGTCTTTCCACCAAGCTAAGAGGTAGACAGATGTATGATTGTCCCCGTTTTCCCTAGGAGGAAACACGGTTCTCTGGAAACATTCTAACCTATCTTAGACCTCCACAAAGGGGATGGTGCATCTCTGTCCCACATCTATTGCTTGTACCTTTGGTAATGTGTGTTTAGTAATGAAATGTCACTGTCACTAAATGTTGTTCGTTAATGAAGTCCTGAACTTGATGCCATTTTATGTGTGAGCATATAGCAAATTGGAAAATGCCAGTTCTATGTTGTATTTCCTAAACTTTTATTCCTGGGAATCAGGACCATATTAGCATCAAAATATGTAATTTCTGTAATACACATACATTCTGTTACTATATCATGTCACAGTTTACTTGATCAAAGAAATACTTCTTCTTTAATCAAACTATTTCCTTGGTCATTCTAGTTTAGGGACATTTTGTTTGTGTGTGTATGCATGTGAACATGTACAGTGAACTGAATGTTTGTGTCCCCCTCCAAATTCATATGTTAAAATCCTAACCCCCAATGTGATGCATTAGCATATGGGGCTTTGGCGAGACGACTAGATCATGAGAGTGGAGCCCTCACAAGTGGGATTAACGCCCTTATAAAAGAGGTTCCAGAGAGGGTCCTCCCCATGAGGACACAGGACAAGAACCAGGATGCAGGTTTTCACCAGGTACCAGTCTGCTGGTGCCTTGATTGACCTTGGACTTGCCAGCTTCCAAAAGCGTGGGAAATAAATGTTTATTATGTAAGCCATCCAGTCTATGGTATACTGTTACAGCATCCCAAACTGACCAAGAAAGTGTGTGTATGTGTGTGTGTATGATGACTTAGGGTCAATTCCAAATGGATGTACTTTGTGAGGTGTTTTCTCATGGTTCCACTTGTTTCCTTCTGGTTTTGGGTACTCCAGACAGTCCCCGAAGTCTGACTGTTTTAAGAGTTATTAGAAAATACAGCCGTATCCCCAAAAGGAAAAGAAAAGCGGTCCCTTCTTTTCGTGAGCACTCTTCCCCGACTTTCTGACATTCAGCCATGAGGACTTGCTGCGACACTTGCTATCTCAGACTCCATCCAGTCACCAGTGTTGCAGAATGCGTCCCAACAGGAAGGCTTCGGTGGTTCGCAGTCAGTGCCAGAGTCCTCATTAAGGAAGGGTGGCTCTCACCCAGCCAGAGACGGAGCACATTGCTTGTTTGGAATGTTCTAGTACCATCTAAAACCATTAGATTTACAGGGGCGGTTTCCTTTTCAAAGTGAAAATGAAAAAGAAATTCTAAAAGTACTCCATGGAAAAAATATTCTTTTGACAAACTATATGTACAAATCAATTTTCAGGGAAGATTTTGTCTTTTTATTCAATTTTATCAACATTTAAAGACAGGTGGTAAAGAAAAGGTTTGTATTTTCTTCTGTATCCTGCAGAATAACACGTAAACACATTTTTGTGTATTTTTTCCATTTGGTCTCATGGAATACATGATGTATTTCATAAAGAGGCTACTTCAAATCATAAGGCAGTGAAAATAAAATGATTTCTATAGAATGGCCTTTTTTGTCCATGCTAAAGTATATGTGGCAGCTAGACACATGGTTTCAAAAAGTTTTTTCTTCCTTTGGAGACGGGGGCGGGGGGGTTGGATTTCAAATTAGTTAATGGAGAGAAAGTCTCAAAATTTGAAATCTAATAGCAGCTAATTCATAATAAATGCTAATAGTCATACAGTCCTACTGTGAGCCAGGTACTGTGTTAGAGCTTTGCAGATGTTAGTTTATTTAACCCTCGCACCAATCCACAGGGTAAGTATTGTTGTTAATCAGATTTTACATCTGTGTAAACTTCGGCACAGGCTACCAGTTACTTGCCCAGGGTCACATCATAGCGGATCTGACTTGAATGCAGGCATCTCGCTCTATCATCTGTGCCCTGGACCACTGGGCCATACTTCCTTGTTCCAATTTGACCATGAGTAGTATTTTAAAACTTGGCTACAAAGTCATAAGCATATGACTTAGGACATTTAATCTGTAAATAGAGGTACCATATTCTTGTCTCAGCCTTTTTTTTTTTTTCTCTTCCAGTGGCCTGTTCATTTTTAGACCTTTCCATTCTGATGTGTCTTTAGATGCCAGTAGTTCAGGATTAGGAAGGATGAGGTCTTTCCACAGTAGCTGCTTCATAAATGTCTCTTGAATGAATGAAAATGCAGTTGTCAGTTTTTAAAAAAAGGCCTTCATTTTTTCTTTTCTATATAAACACCCACAAATGGAACTAGACATTTTAAGGTTGATATAAAACATGCAGAGGCTATGTGTTATTTTTCTTTGCCTAGCACTTTTTGCTTTATTCTGGTAGAAGAACCCACTTTTTTCTTTGGAAAAATCTTTCCAAGTGTAGGGGTCGGGCTGCTCCCCCTGCCATTTGTTTGACTGGGACACAGGCAGGAGCACAGGACCCTGGCTCCATCTGAGCTAAAGAGAGTCTTCCTTCCCCTGGTCACAGTGTTTGGCTCAGGGCTGTGCCTGTGATCCAGGCAGGATGGGTGCCTAATCTACTGTCTCTCAGCTCCAAACCCACCTTCCTTCGTCTTGCTTTGTGATCTTGGAGCTGGGCCCCTGTAAACATTTCCCCTTTTCCTGACAACGGAATGTTAAACTTCATCAATAGAGAACAATGGTGTGACCCTGCAAGGCAATAGCATGAAGAAGACATTTCCCTTCCAGGGAACCTTCCTGGTTCTTCATTATTATCATTAATTAAAGTGGTAACCTAGAAGCTGCACAGGAGGATTCCAGGTCTTCTCTCAGGCTGTACTCTCCCCTTCGGCACCCACCTCACCCTCTGACAACAGATCAGCAGCCTGTCCACACCCTCCCACATTGGCCAGCTGCTTCTATCGACTGGCTCTGGACAATGCCCTATGGCAAGTTAGTTTACCATCAGCAGGCTTCTGGTCCTTGTGCAAGCCACACCCCTTTCAAAGAGGCCTGCATGTCATCCTGCAGGGGGAGAGAGCCCTTTAATCTTCAGTCCTTTCTCATTCACGTCCTTAGTCTCAACTTAGTAGCTGCTGTTTTGTACCTGCTATTTCTGGACCCATTAGAGCCCCTTTTTTGTTTTGTTTTGTTTAATAACTTCCATTTTTTAAAACAAGAGTTAACTTTAAGTAAACTATCTTCTACTGTTTTAGTTAAAAATTGTTTATGTTAAATTTTCCCTGTTTAAATAACCAATGTGGTTTCTGTCTCCTGACTGGATCCTCATTGATATAAAGGTCCATCAATTTCTCTCTGAAATCTTACAGAGATTCTAGGAGGGGGGGAAGTTTCTCTCCTCACTGGGTCAAGACCTGTAAGTATAAGGTAAACTGGAGCTGTTTGAGGCTAATTGCTCCCAATCACAGTCTATTTTCACTTAACAAAATAAAAAGAAAAGATGAGATCATGCACAGAGAGAAATAGACGTAAGAATCTCTTCATAAGGATAAAGGTGGAGAGAATTCCGATGATCATTTGACCCCTGAGACCAGCCATGCCCAAAGACAGCTCCATTCACACTACCAATAAATTCTCTTTTTTTTCTTAAGCTAGTTTGAGTTGGATTTCTGTCTCTTGGAATTGAAAGAATACTAATTATGATATAAAGTAGCTTTGCCACAAAAGAAGTAACCACTTTTCATTTTTGATTTTCATAATATCTTAAATTTTTAAAAAGACCACTTATTTAATTTTTATTTACAACCTCTCCAAGACAACCTCTGAAGGCTGGCTGCTGTCAGGCTTCCTTTACGGAAGGGGGCTGGGAGGATGCATTGCACTATCTGCCACAGGGGTACCTACCCAACTTAGTCTGAGAAACAAAAGAGGGCCTCCCTAAGAAAGTGACCACTGAGCTGATGCACAAGGATGTGTTGAAGTTGCCCAGATCCTACAAAGTTGAAGAGTTAAAGAGAACATATATTTACTTGATCATTCAACACTTACTGAGTCTCTTCTTCGGATGCACAAAGTACTGTGGTGAGTGCTAGGGATGTGAAACTAAGTAAACTCCCCATAGTCTTAAGGAGATGGTATCAACAATGAGTTTTACTTTTTGTATTCTGATGCTTTGACATTTGAGACCTTGCTGACTCTGGAGGAACTTCCTCTCCCAGGGTTAGTTAATTCCTAGACCTAGGAAACAACTCACCTGTGAGTGTGTCTTTCAAATGCAAACCAACCAATCCAGAGCTCATACCCCCACCACCTTCCTTATCAGGCACTCCCACCAGCCACCTGTCATAATCACCCTAGAGCCAAGTATTACACATCTATGGGCAACCCCTAAATACCCGAAGCCCACTGAAATTATTCAAACTAGCCAATCCTAGACCTGCCTGCCCTGCCTCACCTTTCCTTCCTGTGGAAACCACAACAGAGGTTCTTGCCCCTGATTTCCCTCTCTCCCTTTGCCTCCTGATGGACCTGGTACTTCCCTGTGTGGCCCCCACGGTGTGGCATGGCAGGCCACCTCCTTCGGAGACCTGTGAATATAAAAACCATCTTTTTAATGTCTATTGTCTGTCTCCTGTACCTGTGGGCTGAACCTCCAATGTTCTATTGTTACACTATATTTTAAAACAGACTATATCAGGGAAACTTTAGAATGTTTCCTATTCCCAACTAATCTTCTTGAAATCAGAGGCTGTACCCACCTTATTCATCAATGCATCCTCATCAGCATTGCTATTATAATTATCTCACATGGATTTCCAAGCATTGCTCATCTAATATGATATTCATTTGTTCTTTCTGATTTCTATCTTAAGGTTTTTGCTTGTGGTCAGTTAAAATGGCATCACAGCCTCACAGCCTCTCCTGACCCTCTCACCTAGGTGTAGGCCTGACACTTCTTCACCGTCACACTGCTTTGTTTCAACCTTTCATTGCATACTCTACTTCCTGTTCTAGATACACATGCCCCCCACTTTTAATCCTTCTATCAGATTGTAAGACCCTTGAAGGAAATAACTGTATTGTAGACATCTCTGTATTTTTATCTCCTAGCACAGTGCCTGAGAGGAGGTGCGCCATAACTATCTGTTGAATGGATAGAAAAATGTGGGATTCCAAACTTCTTGGGGGCAGGAACCCTGTTCTACATCTCTTTGTATATCCTGGAATATCTACCACAAGGTCTTGCCTATACATAATCTACATATATTTAATGAATTGAGTAATCCTGTAAGGTAGGGAGAATAAGGACTATTAACAATCCCATTTGACAGATAAAGAAATGGAGGCTGAGAGACATTAATGGTTTTTCCAAGGTCACCAAGTTAGCATGAAGCCCTATAGCTACATTAGAATCCAGGTACTTTACCACCTACTCCAGAGTATTTCCCACTGCCCATCATCACAGTAATAGCTGGTATAACTAAGTGATTTTTGTGTGCTGGGAAGATGAGGATGTCATTGAAAAGTATGTCACAGGGCAAAATCTTATTCTCTCTTGTATATGTTGTTTTGGACTGAATGTTTACAACCTTTCAAAATTCATATGGTGAAGCCTAACCCCCAAAGTGATAATGTTAGGAGGCAGGGCCTTTGGGAGGTGATTAGGTCATGAGGGAGGAGCCCTCAGGATGGGATTAGTGCCCTCACAGAAGAGGCTAGAGGGTTAGCTCACTGTCTTTCCTTCCTGCCAGGATACAAGAGAAGTCAGCAATCTGCCACCAAGGAGAGGGCTCACCAGGACCCCAAGGCTGGCACCCTAATTGCAGACTTCTAGCCTCCAGAACTGTAGGAAGTAAGCCACCCGGTTTATGGTGTTTTGTTAGAGACCCAAACTGAGACAGACATATGTTTTGAAACCTTCTTGATTTTTATAAGATGAGATATGTGTCATGACCTTTATTGACAACAGATACTTGGATATTTCTCCAGTATTGATTTAATAAAAGGTGAAGATTTAGAATGTCATTGCTGCAGAAGATGAGAAATTGGAAAGTATGAGAAATTTTGCATTATTTTCTTGAGAATGACACATTGTAAGTTGATCTAAATCTCTTTGGTTTCCCAGAATTTTTACTGGCTGGGTTCATTGCACACACACCTCCCCCTTACCTTGGCAATATCTCATGAGCTATTGATAAATTATTAAACTGTGATGCAAACGTAAGTGCCAGGATTGACCATAAAATGGTATATTCATCAGGGTCTAGTCAAGAGGCAGAAAACACAATAGTTACAGCAGAGAATTTAAGATAAAGCGTTGTTGAGTAGGTAGAAAGAATCTTTACTTGAAAAAGCTAAAGAACACTGGATGTAGCAACTACCATCCCCTAGGGCTGAGGAAACAAAGAGGTTGAAATATTTAACACTTAGAAACTGAGAGGCAGGGCCCTGGAGAGCTGAAAGTCAGGTGTCTGAGAAAGGATGCTGTTTGGAAGGAGTCTTGAAAAATGTACCTGGGATTGTTTTTAATCAGGTGTGTGAAAACATGCAGACATAGAAAAGTTCATGAAGGAGGAAATTTATACTGACAAATCTCTAAAAATAGACACTGTATTCCAGGCAGGACCCCATGTAGAAGCACCAGGGTGGGTCAGGTGGCAGAAGGAGGTGGGGGAAGTGTGGTCTCTTTAGGAAAGATAAGGTATGGCATGTTAAACAGTTTAAAATTGGCTAGTTTGAATAATTTATGCAGGCTCTGGACTTACAGGTGATCCCTACTTAGGTAGTACCTGACCCTGGAGTGATTTAGGGCAATAGGAATATTGACTCCGTGTATGAGAGTGTGATAAAGAAGGTGGTTGCAGGCATAGGCTCTGGACTGGTTGGCTTGCATACAAAGGCATGCTCATGGGCAAGTTGTTTGCTATCTCTATGAATTAGCTCTCCCTGGGAGGAGCTATCCCCAGGAGGAGCAGTCACTACTGAGTCTGCAAGGCCCCCAAGATGTCTAAGCATCACAATGTATAGAAAATAAAAACTATGGTTAGTACATTCAGGCTGGTGTTTCTCAGTTCCAAGGTCTTCCAGCTGTTTTCCTGAGACTCTTCCCATTAATTAAACCTCTTTTCCTACAGAATCAAAGAGGGTAGCTAACATCTAACTTTCAAAGGAGAGGGAGATTCTGGCCCTAATTATTGAACTTAAGAGCAACCCAAAGATTCCACACTACAGTGATTGCCTGGATAATCCAGATAGCCTAGAAGAATATACACATCCGTCCCCTCACCTCACTTGAAGATGTAGGTTCTAGGTTCATCAGTAAACATAAAATATTTTCTGATAGCAGAGATGTTAAACTGAGTTTTAAATTGGAGAGAAAAGTGGAGGCCTGTGATGAACATTATACTTTCTCTGTCTTCTGTGTCCCTTACTACATGCCCCCCTCTCCCCTTTGCCAGAACTCAGGTCTCAGAATGGAGGTTCATCACAATTGCCAGCTGAGTTTGTGAAATGATATTTTTCACTGGTAAGAGACTTATTCCTCCAAAATTTAATCTTTTATGATATGAGCTGGGTAGAAAACAGCCTAAGACAAAGCATTCATGCAAATGTTTTATTGGGGAATGCAATTCCAGGACAGCAAGAACGAGGGAGGAGGGAGGTATAAGGAAGAGAGAGGGAGTGACCTTACTGCACTGGCTGCAGCTTCAGGAGACACAGCTGGCACTTTGGTCACCTAGGATGTCTCCAGCTAGGCTGTTTGGAACCACTGTACCTTGAAGCAGCTCATTGTGGGGAAGAAAGAAAATGAAATGAATTCATCCGTTGGTTTCTTCCTGCCTTATGACTGTCATTGGTCAAAGTTTGCCCCATTTTTGTTGTGTCGCTTGACCCCTTTGGGCAGCCGATGGGAAATCCACATGCCATGCTGCACAGAGCCCCCGCGGGTCTGTAAGATTGAACTTGGCATTGGAGCTGCTGTGGCTGCTGCCATGCCAGACATGATGAAGACCATGGCAACCTCTGGCCTTTCCCCTTGGAAGAGGAGAACTTCAGCAGTGTTACTTAGGCAATGGCAGCAGCAGCCAGAGCTCTCTACCGAGCGAGTTGCAAGTGGTGACTAGCTAATGCGCATCTCTGACATAGATAGTAATGGGTAAGGAGTGAATAAATCAGAGACTGGGAATATTTGTGAATACAAATGAAAGTAATTGGAGAAATAGAAAGTTCCAGAAGGATATATCTGGAATATGGGTTTATAGAGCATGGGAGACAGAGACCTCTTTCAACACAAGGAACCAAGAGTGTTGGTTGGAGGGCAGCCCCGCCCCAGGAGGCAGGTGACCTGGTCTCAGCTCCCTGATTTTTCTTAGCTGTGGCAGTCCTGCATTAGTCTCTTCATCTTGAGACTTTTATTTTACTTAAGAAATGGGAGAGATTCAAAGCTGATTTTTTAAATTCTAAAGATAGATGTTTCAGCGAGACAATTTTGTAGAAGTAATTTACATGTACACTCCTTTCAAATTTCACTGTATAAAAAGTGAGGAATTACTGTCAAGAGCATCATCAGACAGAAACTCATTTTTTAACTTAAAATATGCACTAATGGGTCTGACAACGAGCTACTGCCCTGAGAAGTCAGCCAATCTGAATTTAGGCCTGACCCTTTCAGCAGCCAGCCATACAATCACAAGTAAATCGGTAACATCTACCTCTGGGCTTCATCAAAGCATAGGCTCTGATCTCCAGTCACCTTTTTGAGAATTCTGGTGTTAACACTGACCATCTGTGTGACCTTGGGAACATCACTTAACCTCCTTGTTCCTTGTTTGTCTAGCGGGACTGCTGAGAGCAAATGTGCATGAAATGTCTGACATAGCGTACACTTGAATGTTTAGTAGTATTTTCTTTTTTTATTATTTTATTATTTTTTATTGTATTTTTTCCATTACCATTTAGTCCCCTTATCCTCCCTCCCCCACTCCCACAAGTATCACACTGTTTTCCATGTCCATAAGTCCTTTTCCCCTTTTGCTCAATCCCTCCACCTCCTACCCTCCCCCCATTAGCTGTCATCCTGCTCTCCATCTATGAGTCTATCCCCATTTTCCTTGTTAGTTTACTTTGTTCATTAGATTCCACATATGAATGAAATCATATGGTATTCATCTTTCTCCGGCTTATTTCACTTAGCATAATGTTCTCCAGGTCTATTCATACTGTCGCAAAGGGTAAAACTTTCTTTTTTACTGCCTAGTACTGTTCCATTGTGTAAATGTCCCATAGCTGTTTATTCACTCATCTACTGATGCACACTTGGGCTACTTCCAAATCTTGGCGATTGTAAGTAATGCTGCAGTAAACGTAGGGGTGTTTATGTTCTTCTGAATTAGTGTTTTGGGTTAACATTCCATGATTCCCCACCCTGATTCATGACTTCATTATTACAAATGCACAATGAGCATTTATCACATGTGTAGTCCTGTGCTACCTTGTCCTCAGGAAGCACATGAACTGGGTGAGACAGTCATGTAAGATTAGAAAGCATACACAGTAATCTACAATGTTGTGATAAAGGGTGATATCTTAAAACTGTAATAAATCTTATTTAGAGTTCTAAGACTGATGATTTATCAAGCACATTATTCTGGGAAAAGGCACTTTTTCAGTGTTGGAGGATATACTTATTACAGGCCCTTACAGTTCTTTGAAAAACTATTTTGTAGCTGCCCATTAGTATATGTTCAATTGACAACTAATGGAGCATTGTTGGAAGCAGCGTCCACATGGGGTTTTATTCTGAAGTCTGAAGTGTGGTAAATTATATATCATTGCTTAGTCCAGCTGCTCTTTATAATAATACCATATTTATAATGAAAAAATTAACATTAAAATTAATATTAAACTTGTGACTTGAGTTGAATTGGAAATGTTTAAGTGGAAATGCTGTTTGTTGCCATAAAGATTACCATGGTTACTTTTAGATTCTGCAAGATACCCCACATGAGAAATAAAGGGCAGTGTCTTATTCATCATCAGCGAAGACTCTCCAACCATTTAGGGAGCAATATTTAGTGCAGGACTCAAAAATCCTGTTTAGTTTGGATTATATAGACAGAGAAGAAAAGGAAGTTGCTTCAAAACTGTGTTTGGATGGTTAAAAAAGCTCATTTTAAACAAATAATGCTGGGCAAAATGGAAAAATCTGTAGTATTATTAGACACTTAATAAAACATGAAGAAAAGTAATTTAAGAAGGCTTAAGGCAGGACTCCCAGAAGTTTATTTTAGGATATTTGGGAAGATGCTGCTGGAGGGTGCAATGCTGATGCTCACTGAACTTGGATTTAGAACATGTTGGTTCACCTCCTTAGTCTGCCCCTCACTGTTTTGGGTTATCTTGGCCAAGGGTCCTACCCTCTCCATGATTTGGTTATCTATAAAACTGAGGGACTTAAAATTATTATGAATTTATTATGATTATTGTTTGTTCATAATATTATGAAAATTTTACAGACACAGTATGCTCACATGGTTGTGCAGGCCTCACTACCATCTACCTCCAGGACTTTGCCATCACCCCAAACTGGAGCTCTCTACCCTTTAAACAGTAGCTCCCTATTACCTCCTACCTCCAGGCCTTGGTAACCTCTACTCTGCTTTCTGTCTCTGTGAGTTTGGCTGCTCTTGGCACTTCATACAAGTGGGATCATACAACATGTGTCCTTTTGTGACCAGCTTATTTCGCTTAGCAGCATGTCCTCAAGGTTCATCATGTTGTGATGTGTGTCAGAGCTTCCTTTTTTAAAGGCCGAATAATATTCCACTGTATGTATGTACAACATTTTGTTCCTTCATCTATCAATAAACATTTGGGTTGCTTCTACCTTTTGGCTATTGTGAATAAAGCTGCTATTAATGTGGATGTAAAAATATCTGTTTGAATCCCTGCTTTCAGTTCTTTTGGGTATATATCCAGAGGTAGAATTGCTGGGTCACGTGGTAACTCTATGTCACAGTTTTTGAGGAGCTGCCAGATTGGTTTCCACAGTGGCTGCACCTTTTACATTCCTGCCAGCAGTGTACAGGGTTTCGAGTTCTGCTCATCATCACCAGCACTTGTTAGTTTTCCTCCTTCTCCCTCTTCAAATACGGAAGGCTTCATGAATTTGTGTGTCATCCTTCTGAGGGGCCACGCCGATCTCTGTAACATACCATTTTAATATATGTGCTGCTGAAGTGAACATTCGTGTTTTTTTTCCTTACTTTGTGGATGGTTTCCTTAATTTTCTCTCCCAACCCTTCTAATGAGCTTTAATTTTTGCTACTATACATGTAATTTTCAAGAACGTTTGGTTTCCTAAATGTTTCTTTGTAAAAAGCACATCTTATTCTTTGTTTAAAGATTGCTTTTTAAAAAGACTATTTTTAAGAGCAGTTTTAAGTTTATGACAAAATTGAAAGGGAGATAGAGATTTCCCATATCATATGGAATATTTTCACTGCCCTAAAAATCCTCTGTGGGCTTGACTGATATGGCTCAGTGGGTTGGGCATCATCCTGCAAACCTAAAGGTCGCTGGTTCAATTCCTGGTCAGGGCACATGCCTGGGTTGCAGGCCAGTCCCCAGTAGGGAGTGCATGAGAGGCAACTACACATTGATTATTCTCTCCCTCTCTTTCTCCTTCCCTTCCCCTCTCTCTAAAAACAAATAAATAAAATCTTAGAAAAAATAAAAATGCTAGATTTGGTCAATACTTTCATACTTATCCTATAATTAGAGTAATTACATATATCATGTTCAGATAGAGAAACTGAGTCATGAAAAACAGTTAAATAACATTCTTAAGTATATACAGCTAATGAGGATCTTTTGGAGTCTAGGAAAATCATAGTTTTCTTCTTTATCTACCTCTATCTGATAGTGATAAGGTGTCCAATCTCTTGAGAGGTGTCCCATTTAGGAAAGAGATTTTGGAGCAGAACTGTTACCATTTGTAAGTATTACTTACTGAGCATCTACTAAGTGCCTGGGTATATGCAAGTGCTTTACACACCTTGTCTCATTAATCTTTATCATGATTGTCTTTCCTTACAGATAGGAAACTGAGACCTGGAGAGGTTAAGTAACTTGTTGAAGTGCACATAACTTATAAATGCAGAAATGAGATTTGGAAACCAGGTCTCTGACTAGAAATCTCAGGCTCTTTCCATGGCAACTTCCTTTTGGGCACAGGTTAACAGCTTAGTCTCGTGGTGAAATGGGGCGATTACAGTACTGTGACAAGGTTGGGTTTACAGTGTGGTGTTACGAGAGCCTGTGGGAGGGAAATCTGGGAAATTACCTGGATGAAATAATCTAATTAGAGACCTGGTGGAACAGTAGGAGCTCTCCCTAGAAGAAAGGGGCAAAGAGCATTCCAGGCCTAGTGATCAAAGAGACAGTCCAGTACCTAGGGGAAACCAGAGTAATTTAACAAGTGCCATTTGGAGGGAGGAATGTGACAGGAGAGGCGGGGAGGGTAAAAGGAGGCTGGGCTAAGGAAGAAAGTAGGGGGAGGACGGCCAACTAGAAGTGCCTTTCAAATCCAACAAGGTAGTTAGGAGTTTATTCTCAGGCCAATGGGGAGCCACTTAAGGTTTTTTTAGCAGGAGTTTAAGGGTTTAAAATTTAAGGGCATTTTACATTTAGCAGTATGCAAAATTTTGCATTTTATAAAAATCACTCTGGTAGCTCAGGAAGAAGAAACTTGAGAGGGCAGTAGGGAGGAGCCAAGAATGATTTTCAGCTCCGTCTTGGACAAGTGGGCAAAGTGGTGCCAATCACTGAGGTAGGGAACAGCTTGAGAAAAAACCGTCTATTATAGAATCTAGGAGAGTGCCCCGATTAATTAGAGCTGATTTTGCACAGGAAAGCCAGGATATGTTTAGAACTGGATAGACCTTATCTTCTTGATTATTATCTTTAACAGGTTCAGATCTTAAGAGATTTGGGTATCCTTGTACTCTTCACTGAAATCTTCCTCCAGTATTTTATTTTTTTTAAGTCTTGATCATGTATGGGCTCTTTAAAAAAAATTAAATTGAATTTTACAAGTAACAGTGGCTTTCATAGATTTACTATTTTATTTTTTTTTTAAAGATTTTATTTACTTGAAACGGGGGAGGGGGGTGGGATTGGCTGGGGTGGGGGGAGAGTGATGGGGAGAAAATTCAAACTGTAATTGAACAACAATAAAGTAATTTTAAAAAAAAGATTTTATTTACTTATTTTTAGAGAGAGGGGAAGGGAGGGAGAAAGAGAAGGGGAGCAACATCAATGTGTGGTTGCCTCTTGCACGCTGTCCACTGGGAACCTGGCCCACAGCCCAGGCATGTGCCCTAGACTGGGAATTGAACCCTCAACCCTTTGGTTCACAGGCAGGTGCTCAATCCACTGAGCCACATCAGCCAGGGCAGAGTTACTATTTTTAGATAAGTTTCTATATGAAAAGGAATACCAACATGAGATTCTAAAATATGTATTTATCAGATTTGCAATTTTCTAGATACCAATAATTAGGGATAAAACTGAAAAACCAAAGGGTTAGTGAAATTACAAAATTCAATTTTTCTGAAATGGATGCAGCTGTATGATTTTAAAAAGTTGCCTAATGTAATATATTTATTCATTGATTTCTTCCTCTAATATTGATGATCTTTAGAAAGTGTTACTGTTGGTTGTTCTGGGCATTCTGTATGATATACAATATTAAAAATAATTAAATTATAGAGCTGAAAAGAAGTTTAGGTAATTTAATTCTCTCATTTTACAGTTGAGGAAACTGGGCACCAGAGAGTCTCTTCTAAAATACTAAACCACTGCTGCATCCTTGGATGCTGCATACTATTTCATGAAAAAAAAACCCCGATAACTTCAATCTTCATGTTCTTTTAATGTAAGGAAAAGTAGAAAATAATACAGTTTTGTGGAGAGGATGCGAACTGACTCTTAAATACATCACCGGGTCGCAGCTGCTTTGGGAAAACAATAACATGGATTGACTTCACATTAAAGGTGCCAATGGCATATATGTATATACAACAGTGGCTTGTAGAATACTAAAATGAAGGTCAATTAAAGGCCACAGTGCATGAAAGAAATTTCTATATTAAACATTTCTAAAGCTCAGAGTGTTTGCAAAATGTCTGTCATTTGCATAACCAAAATTCCCACACTTCTTAATAATTAAATTTCTCGCAGAAAGTTGATAAAACACAAAGCACTTTTAGGAGCTATGTATTTCATATGCACTTAACAACACTGTACGTTCTAAACAGTCTGTATTACTGTTACGGCAAAAGAAGAGAATAAAAATTTATATTTTTATCAGGGGAAAAATTAAGTAGTTGAAATGTTTGTTTGCTCCTTTGTCAAACACTAGTTGACTGACAGACCTATGGATTTCCATGGTAAGACCATGGGGAAAAACTCATACAATGTAGCCTGATGTACTGATGCTAATGTGTTCAGGCACTAATCTGGCACAACAAAAAATTACAAATTAAATACTTAATTCTTTACTATTGGGAGTAATTAAACACTGTAGAAATTCCTTAATAAAGGCAGTGTAGTATTTAGTGTGTTGGATGCATCATATGTGGTATAGGTTAGAGTCTGTGTGAAATAATAGGAAAAATGCACATTGGTCTCTGCCCTAGGTTCCTGACACAGGGCTCCTAAAACCGTTGTAAATTCCGAAGAGATAAGAGCACTTGGAAGCATCTTCTGTTCTACTGAAGTGACTGAGTGGAGTCCTAGATGGCTCCTGGTCACCAGAAAGACCAAACCACAATTAGAAGCTTGGAATTTTCAGGCCCGCCCCCTACTTCTCCAGAGAGCAGGAAGGGGCTGGAAATGGGGTTAGTAATTGATCATGCCTATCTGAGGAAGCTTCCAGAAAGTTCCAACAGCATGGGGGTTTGGAGAGCTTCCATTTGGATATACTTCAGGTAGATAGTGTCAGAATTGAGTCAGATTCTGATGTTGCGGAGATCTGCTGGGCGTGGGGGGAAACCCTCCATACATGTGGCCCGCAGAAGTGAACAAGGGTTTTGCGTGAGCAGTGAAGGAAAAGCGCAGGGCTGTAGGTGGTTCTGCTTCACCGTTTCTCTCCTAGGGCCCTTCACACTTCAGGGTCTCCAAAACAATCTAACTCTTCATAAACCTTTCAACTGTTAACCTTTTCTCTCCAAGAAAACATAAAAAGGCAACCTCCTTCTCCATTCGTATTTTCTCCCACTCGTGCATATTGCCATTGAGATTCCATGCATTTCGGGCATAATCCCATTGTGAAGCCTTTCTGATGGAATGGACCCAAGAAAATTGTAGAGGACAGTAGTCCATTGAGTGGCCTGTTGCTTGATGACATTGTGAGTATTTAAAAGTAACTCAAGTGCACTTAACTTCCTTTCCCAGGAAATTTAATCAGGGCTATTGTTGCTTCCCCACCCCAAACGTCAGTAACTTACAAGCCAGCCTCATGTAAGAACTTCCAAGGCCCTTTGAGCCATGCTCATCCTAGCTGCAAAGTAGAGCTTTTGGCTTTCAGCACCCAGTTCCCTAAAGTTCAGCTTAGGGCTTTTTATCTCTTTCCGTTTTCTCCATGAGACCTAGGTGCGAAAGACGTTTTCTGGGTGAAGAACTTTGATTGAGGGCGCGGTCCGCGGTCCTCTTCCCACCTTGGCTCCAGATGGGGTGCGCGCTCAGCGCAGGACACGGGGCCTCCTAGATCCAGAACCAGAGCTCGAGGCGGGGTCTAGGTCAGAAACTCGTTTTCAGGAAAGAAAAATCTTTGAGTCCAAGAGGTGGGGCCAGAGGCGCGTCCTCCCTGGACCCCGCCCTTCAGCCGACTCCGCGCAGGGAGCGGAGTTCGCGGCTCCCCGGAGCGCGAAACCAGCGACTCCGGTGCTCATGGCTCACGTCCCAAGCCCCGAGGGCCCCTCCGCGCCACGCCGGGCGGCGGCGACCGAAAGGTTTCGGCGGGCGGCTGGGATTCTGGCGCACGTGTGCGGACTGACCCTGCTCATGAAAAGGTAACAGCCACCTGGGCGCCGACACGCAGAGGCCAGGGCTGCGTCTTCTGTGGGGACTGCCAGCGGGATGCTGGTTCCAAAAAACTGCCGAACCATGCCTGCGGCTCCTTGGCAGGACCCAAGGTGAACCAGCCATCACAGCGAGGTCTGTTCTCTCCTCGAATTTGCTCTTGCTCCTTGGGCAGGAAAATCACTGCCTTCATCCTGGGAACCGGGTCTAGTTCTCCCCTGACCCTTCGCATCGTCCTTCATCGGCTGTGAATCTGTCAAAGTGGTTTCCAAAACTAGGAGACGACCGGAGGGAAAAGTCTGCGTACATTGCCCCTATTTCCCGCTGGAGAATGCAAAAAGCGGAGGTGGCCCCTGGGACTTTGATTTGAAGTGTTGCCCCAAGCATGGCTTGTAATTGTGTGGGAACTCTGTTGCTTGAGGAAGACTGGTTTCGTGATTGCGGTCACACAGCGGAGGTGAGGGAGGGGTTTTATTTCTAGTTTTTGTTTTCTTCTCAGGAGCTAGGGGAAGAATCCGTCTGTGAAGGCCTCCCACAGAAGTAATAACGCTGATGTTGAGAAAAGTTTGACTTTGCTTGACTGTGAACTTGGGAACATGTCATATAAAATGGGTGTGTGTACCTATCTAGGCAGTCACCTGCATGTGGAATCTTTAGATCACCCTTAAGTAATACTGGGGCCAAAACCTCACTCCTGGGTGCCCAGCTGTGTAGGGCACCTGGATGGCACTTGGTCGATTAGACACCTGGCATGGGCCCCTCTGAGAACACAATAGCAGCAGCAAGAAAATGTATAGTATTTATCGAGCATTTACCATGTGCTATGTGTGATTCTAACTGTACATATCATTTAATGTAAAGTGCTATTCTGGGTGCTTTAATACATTATTTAGTTTTCACAAGCATATGAACTAGCTGCTGTTATTAGGCCCGTTTTACAGGTGGTGAAACAGAAACAGTTTTTCAGGTGGGTAGGTGCCCCTGTTCTCCAGGTGCTGTGAGTGTAGTCCGCCAACAGCTCACAGGTGTGCCTTTTCTCAAGAACTGCCCTTGCTAATGGAAGGTGTCCCACCAGAAAATGCCCAGGGTTACACCCCAAGACTCTCAGATATGGTCTGTGGCTAAAGGATGATTGATATGGGGGTACCTCTCTCCCATAGAGGGGTGGACTGCAGCTGGACTCACATTTTTGCCTTGCTTCTTCCCTTTCCCTGTCCTGCCCACCTTACTTCCTTACCGCTTTCACCTGAGAGCCTTAAATCACACAAGAATCTTCATTTCAGCCTCTGCTTTTGTGAAACTCAGCCTGAGTTAACTGCTCTGCTATATGGGGTTGTGAAGTTTTCCAAGTTTTATTCTTTATTCATTAGAGATATTTCTTTCTATGGCAAGACAAACAACCCACTGGTTTCAAACATACATCAGATGACATTTTCTTCTGATTAAAACAATGAGATGTATGTATATGGAAACTAGGCTGCTGAAGGACTTTATTTATTTGTGTCAAGGATATGATAGAATGACTTCCCTAACGTGCTGTTTGGCCAAGAAGAGTCTGTTCCTACCAGGGAAGGAGTTAGCCAGAGTGGGTGATGAGTATTTGTTTGTTGGTTCTTGGCTGATGAAACTGATTATGAGAAGGATGTATAACAAAGGCATACCTTAGAGCAAGGGTGTCAAACTCATTTTCACCGGGGCCACGTCAGCCTCTCAGTTGCCTTCAAAGGGCCCAGTGTGATTTTAGGACTGTGTTAATGTGACTGCTCCTTAACAGTTAAGCCAGCTCGGCGCTGCTGCTGGGTTAAAACAAGGTAGAGGGCCAGATTCGGTTCCATGGGCCTTGTGTTTGCCACCTGTGCCTTAGAGCTATTGCAAGTTTGATTTTAGATTACTGTAAAAAAGCAAGTATCGCAATAAAGCAGTAGCAAGTTTTGCCTTCAATTAGTAAAAAAAAAAAAAAAAAA
>VMDR010018878.1:0-18798 GCA_007922815.1 Macrotus californicus
TATACAATAACTTGCAAGTTCTCTGAAGTAGCAAATTGAAATTGGTCTCACTGTCTCAGCTGTTGTGATGTCCCCACTTTGGGTCAGCTCTGGTCTTTTCACAAGTCCAGGTTTTATTGTCTCACTTGTGAGAATATATTTAAAAAAAAAAAAAAGGAAGGAAGATGAAATGAAAGAGGGAAGAAAGGGAGAAAGAGTAATGAAAGATAGGCATAAAGAAAGAAAGAAGGAGTTTTTATTAAAAAAGAAAAAAAAAAAAAAAGAAGGAGGCCTTCTGCTGGATTCACACCGGCCAAGCCAATTCTAGTGTCTCTGGTGCTGCAGATGCAAGTGCACACCTCCTCTGATGCTTCCTGTGAAGTGCAGGGCTTGTGTGCAAGATGCCTCTGGGGGGCGGGGGGTCAAGAGCGCTCCCTCCCGTGCCTGCGGTGTGCAAGCCTGGCTTCTGACGGATCAGGTGACTTCCAATCTCCCAGGTTTGGTGCACCGTGTGCACCCTGCCTCTGTTACTGGGATGGGAGGGGCAGGGAGCGCCCCAAGGCTGTGTGTGTGTAGGAGCACAGTAGGCCCTGGTGCTGGTGCAGGAGAGTTCCCCAAACAGCTGCTGAGTGCCTCTTAGTTCTTTTTCTTTCTGAAAAACTCGTTTTTGCTCAAGCCTGCCACTCCAAACAAGTGTCTGTCCTCCCACACAGCCCAGCTCTGCAATCAGACGGGGGACTGACCCAGTCTGGGCCCTTCATGGCCCGACTCTCCCCAGCCGGCCTCCACAGTCTCAGTGGGTACGCACAGTCCCTGCGCTTTCACCAGTTGGTCCTTGTTTGCCCCCTGTGACTTCAAGCACCCAGGTTTTTCCTGGCGCTGCTAACACCTTGTTTTGCAGGGGGAGGGAGCCTTTGACCTGGCACTCTGCTTAGAATCCTTCTGCCGACCCAGCAGGCACTGGGTCTGGGGCTACAGTCCCCTTGGTCCCGTGCTGGACCCAGGGACCTTATTGTCCTGAAGCATGCTCTTTACCGTGTTTTTTTCAATGTGCTTTACAAATCCTGGTCTCCAATCTTATATGCTGGATACCGTTGGCTGTTCCCTTTGTTCTTCAGAAGATCAGCTAGGTGTCTCACCCGTGCACAGGGAGAAGTGGATTCTGCTCCC
The DNA here is from genome assembly GCA_007922815.1 of Macrotus californicus. NCBI lineage: Eukaryota > Metazoa > Chordata > Mammalia > Chiroptera > Phyllostomidae > Macrotus > Macrotus californicus. Next base: position 1,150 of record VMDR010018878.1, read on the forward strand.
ACCTATCTCGCCGCCATGTTCTCCTCCCTCTCTGGGAAACTTGAGACATCTTGGCTCATACAACCCTGTCCACAGGCAGGAAGGAGTGGCGGTGGGGATGACTTCAACTGAGGCTCTCTCTGTGTACTAAGGGATGGAAAAGCATTTCCTAGAGCACTCCCTCCACATTAGACTCCCCCTATACCTCACTGACCTGGATTAACTAACGTGAAGACTGAAATAGTGATATCTGGCCTTTCACCCTGCTAAGGGTATCCAGGCCAGTTTACCACCGGGTAAGAAACACCAGTGCCTGACGTCCCCTACTTAATTCACTCAACTAAGATTTACTAAGCACCCACTCTAGGCCAGGCTCTGGGCCAGGAGGTGAGGAAAAGACAGTCCCTGGTCTCCATGACCCTTTACTGGAAGAACACAGAGAGGCAAAGGATTGACAAGATGGCAAGTGCTTGGAGAGGAGCGAGTATGCCCAGGGCTACCATGGGAGCTGAAGAGGCTCAGCTTGGGAGAGCAGAGAGGGCTGTAAGAAGACATGACTGGGTTAATTTTGATGGGTAAATGGAATTTAGCTAGGGGTAAGGGGCCTGTAGGAGGTGGTAGAGAGGAGGACATCTGGGAATCTTCCAGACTTGGCATAGCTGGGTAAAGGAAATCAAAGACAACAGGCAGAAAATGAGGCTGAAGAAGCAGGCAAGGACCTTATGAGGGAAGGTTTTGTATGGGACATACATGATTGGGGCATTTATTCTGGATGTGAGGGTGAACAGGTCTGTGCAAGTTATCCCTTTTTGTATGCAGAAGGACAAATCAAGTTGTACAGCTGCAACAGCACTGAGGTGCAGGAGATTCACATTGCCAGCTGCTTACCAGCTGGGGGAACCTTAGCACTCATCTGTGATGCCTTTAGCTGGTGTGACTGAAGACTTTTTGTTCATTACCTCCCAATACAGCTGGTACATACTGGATGGTTCTGAGAGTTAGGGAATGCTTCTTGAGGGGCAAAATTTGTCACTTTTTCCTCTCCACCTAGTTCTGCCCTCTAGAACCATAACATTTTTGTTTTCCACCTAACAGCCATTCTAACACATGGGATATTTGTGGTATGATTTTCAACACATCACATACTCTTTCATTTAATCTTCGAAATTCTCTGATGCAGCTATTCCCATCCCCATTTTACAGACAAGGAAACAGACTCAGTGAGTTTGTGCCCAGAGTCACATTTGCAGTTTTGCAGACTCCAATGCTGTGTTCTTTCCACAACTTCAGAGTTTCTCCAGGTGTGGTGCTTGACCAGCCTGTGTCAGAATCGCCTGGGTTGTTTATTTCAAATCCAGATTCCTGGAGGGAGGGCACTCCAGACCCACTGAAGTAGAATCTCTGGGATTAAGAGCATAGAATCCACATTGTAACACACATCTCAGTTCACTTGTTGATCCACTAAAGTGTGAGAACCATGATCTAATCCTGCTAATATAACCGCTTTCAATCTTCTCTTTCTTTGTATTTTTGCTGAGAGGTAGGGAGAGGATAAGAGAGCTTTTTAGGTGAATTTTTAAAAATTTTAAAAGTATATTTTATTATGATATTACAGTGGTACCAATTTTTTTCTCCCCTTCATACCCCTGCATCCTGTATCCCCCCACCCCCCTGCATTCCCTCCACCTTAGCTCATGTCCACAGGTTGTATATATAAGGTCTTGGCTTCTCTACTTCCTATAATATTGTTAACCTCACCCTGATTATTGTGTGCCTACAAATTATGCTCATTTTTCTCTGTACCTTTCTTCCCCATTCTCCCCCCTGCCCCTCCCCATAACCCTCCATTTGATCTACATTTCTGTGACTCTGTTCCTGTTCTAGTTGTTTGCTTAGTTTTGGGGTTTTTTTGTTATTAGGTTTAGCTTTCATTTCTTCCTTCATTTTGCAACTGAACTCAATAATTTCTGTGAGCATCCTGATTACCAGTGTTTTGAACTCTGCATCTGATAGGTTGACTATTTCTTCCTTGCTTAGTTCTTTTTCTAGAGTTTTGATGTGTTCTTTCATTTGGACCATATTTTCTTGTTCCAGCAGTGCACCTGTTATGTTGTAAGGGATGGAGCCTTAGGTATTTGCCAGGGCAGGGCAACCTTCTTTGCTGCATTGGGCACTGTCTGTGAGGGAGAGATCAGACTGGGAGTTTCTCTGCTGCTGCAACCCCCACAGGTTTTTACAGCCAGAGGTTTTGAGTCTTTAGTTTCCCATGCTCAAATCCTGGGTTTCATGGTCTGTTTTGCTCCCCAATTGTTCCTCCTGGCTTATCCCAGGCAAATGTGAGACATTTGCCAGCCAGTCCCTGCCTGGTCTGAATCATCTGCCACCTTGCTAGTGTCCCATCTACCTCAGCTTCCCATCTCTTCCCCTCCTACCAGTCTGGATGAATGTTTCTTTAACTCCTTGGTTGTTGGACTTCCATGCTGTTTGATTTTCTGGAATTTTTTATTGTGTTTTGTTTTTAAATTGGTTGTTATCTTTACTTTTGTTGTGCAAGGAAGTGAAGCATTTTTACCTATGCCTCCATCTTGGCCTGCTTTTTAGGTGAATTTGACTTAGTTGCATTTTCTTAATACATTGGTATAAATCGGTGGGGTCCCAGAGCAGGACTGGATCTTCCAGACTTTTGCAGAAGCATCCCTCTCTTTCTCACTTTCCTACTTGCAGGAGTCTTGGTGCCTATCTTCTATTGAGCCAAGATGGGAGACTGGAGTTTCCTGGGAGAGTTCCTAGAAGAAGTCCACAAGCACTCCACAGTGATTGGGAAAGTCTGGCTCACCGTCCTCTTCATCTTCCGCATGCTGGTGCTGGGTGCAGCTGCAGAATCTTCCTGGGGGGATGAGCAGGCTGACTTCCAGTGTGACACAATTCAGCCGGGTTGTGAGAATGTCTGCTACGACCAAGCCTTCCCCATCTCCCACATTCGCTATTGGGTGCTGCAGATCATCTTCGTCTCCACGCCGTCACTGGTGTACATGGGCCATGCTGTGCACCACGTGCGGATGGAGGAGAAGCGGAGGCTACGGAAGGCTGAGAGGGCCAAAGAGGTACAGAGCCCTGGCTCTTATGGGTACCCAGTGGCAGAGAAGACAGAGCTGTCCTGCTGGGAGGAAGTGAATGGCAAGATTGTCCTCCAGGGTACTCTGCTCAACACATATGTCTGTAGCATCCTGATCCGTACCACAATGGAGGTGGCCTTCATTGTGGGCCAGTACCTCCTCTACGGGATCTTCCTGGACACCCTGCACGTCTGCCGCAGGAGTCCCTGCCCCCACCCTGTCAACTGTTACGTATCCCGGCCCACAGAGAAGAATGTCTTCATTGTCTTTATGCTGGCTGTAGCCGTACTGTCCCTCTTCCTCAGTCTGGCTGAACTCTACCACCTAGGCTGGAAGAAGATCAGACAGCAATTTGCCAAGTCACGGCAGGGCATGGCTGAGTGCCAGCTCCCTGGCCCTTCTACTGGCATAGTCCAGAGCTGTACACCACCCCCTGACTTCAGTCAATGCCTAGAGAATGGTCCTGGGGAGAAATTCTTCAATCCTTTCAATAACAAGATGGCCTCCCAGCAAAATACAGACAACCTGGCCACTGAGCAGGTACAAGGCCAAGAGCAGATGCCTGGGGAAGGTTTCATTCACATCCAATATTCCCAGAAGCCTGAGGTACCCAATGGAGTCTTCCCAGGTCACCACCTCCCCAAAGGCTACCAGAGAGACAAGCGCCGACTCAGCAAGGCCAGCAGCAAGGCCAGGTCAGATGACCTATCAGTGTGACCCTCCAGTGTGAGGGAACCAGGATGAGTTGGGAAAAAAGAAAGCTCAGAAAGGGAAACTGTGTCCCTTTTGACCCCACCTCTCTCATTCTCATCACTGCTCTGCTCCTTTTGGCATTGCTCATTTATTACACAGGGTATAAGTAGGGCTCTGTGAGTCAGAGATATGTCTACCTACCCAGGCTGCTCTCTCTTCCCCATCCTCTACCCAGTATACTTAGTGAAGACTTTCAGATTACTCATTGAGCAGGGTGGAGTAAAGGATGGGAACCATGGAAATATCTGGCCTGGAATGGATAGGATAATTCTCTATATTACCACATACCAGATGGGTTCTCTGAGTCCCTATGGCTTCCTTGACCTGATTACCCTTCTTCCTACAAGGAAGACCCCAAGGTTCCTAGCCAATAAAGAGCATGAATCAAAGAACTTGCATGAGATGTGCTTTTGAATCTGTTGTCTCCATGGGCCAAACCGTGGAAGGGTGGTAAGGTTGACTTGGGCTGCCCTTGGCTGCCTCTCCCTCTACCCAGTCTTACTTAAAAAGAGGTCCTTGGAACTTGACCAGCAGCTTCAACTTTACAAGTGCCTTGGTATATATGTCTGGTAAATGTTCCACCTTGGTGATGCTGCAACCTTTCCTTCTGCCATGGTATACAAACCAGTCCAGGGGGGTGCGAGCTCCCCTAGGGAACCACTATACACAGACTCCACTTAAATTCCTACCACCACCTGTCAACCTGTAGTTTTTTACAGTTCAACCTGATGATAGAAACCATCCCTTCCCTTCCTCCCTTGGCTGCTTACCCAGTACTCCCCCAAAGACCTTATTGACCAGGATACCCAAGAAACTGTCATCTTCTCTCAGATCCTGACCAGATTACCAGCCAGAGAGGCCAGTGGAATTACCCCAGGTCTTATTAAAGCAAAGAGGACATTGTGTTTTTCAGAATCCCCTTGGGAAAAAACAGTTGTGCTGTGAAGATGAAAATTAAAGGGAGAGAAAAAACTGGAAAATGATTTTTACCTCTTATTTATTTCCCTTGCTGATTGCCAACTTAGAAAACCAAGAGGTATAATAACAGCTATGGAGGCCCCCAGACCTCTCTCTCCCTGGGAGATTTAGTGGGGGCATAGAAGTACTGGAGAATCTCCAGCTCTCTCAGCAGGGTTCTTGTTTAAGAGTGCAGAGATTCCTGTGTCTCCCTGGTGCTCCTAATGAGACAGCCAGGTGGAGAGTTCAGAAAAACCCTACTTTTCCCAGAGACTGACCTTGTTTCTCTAGTCAGTCCATCCATAATGGGTGGCCATTTTGGGTGAAGGTAAAGGATGCTCAGAATTGTATACTGAGACATATAGGGAAATAATTACTTTTTAAAATGTGTATGTGTACCCATTGATAGGGTGGGTGAAGGGGAAAGAAGATCTGAAATAAGGAAAGGAAACCTTAGGGAAACTTGTGTCATTCTGCACTCCCCTCCAGATGCCTTGCAGAGGGACTGAGCCTCACTGTTCTGTGTCATCAACTTAAATGGATAGGCATAAGAGTTTGGGACAAAAGAGGGTGAAGGCTCAGAAGGAGGCTGAGCCTCTAGCCCACCTGCCCATCTCCTGGTCCCTCTGCTAATATTTGGATGGTACTGATGGGCAGAGAGAAGGATAAGCATAGAGAGGTGGACGGAACTGACTGGGATGCCATCCTGGGAACAATGATGGGCCATCCCAGATACTTAGAAGGGACACCCTTTTACCTATTGTCTGGCACCAGCATTAAGACTCTCCCAAACCAAACAAAAAAGACTCTCTCCTCCATCTCTGATATCTGTTTTGTAAAATGAGTGTTCTTGAAATAGAAATGCTATGACATCAGTTTTTGATGGTGAAGTTTTCAGGAAGGAAAAAAGAATTATGTGTAGTTTTTTCTTAATAAAGTCTGGCCCTATCTTTATGTCTGCTTGTGTCTCTTCCATACTGTGACTACAAGAGAAGGATGGAAGACTTGGTGAGGGAAGCACATGGACCTTGTCATCAGTCAGTCAGTAAGGCAAAGAACTTTAGAATCAGACATGCAAGTGTTAAAATTCCAGATGCTGATTTACAGCTGGATTCCAGCAAGCTCTTTAATGTCTGAGCCTTGGTTTTCCCATCTGTAAACTAAACCTAGTAATATTACCTCATAAGGAAATGAGAGATACAAAGAATTCAGTAGAGTGTCTGGGGAATAACTTTGTCATTAAATGGTAATTGTTGTTGCTATTATTATCTTTAACATTTTTGTTATTATGTTGAATATATAGTATTTGAAAATCTGACATGTTGAGGGGTGATTCCAGAACTTCTCTTTGTGGAGCTCACAATCTACTGAAGGTGATCAAATTAACTCACATAGACAAAACAATTAGAATAGAATTAAGTGGGAATTCATTTATAATATCATTAATTCTAAGAACCATATGCCTCCATAAATGATACACATGAAAAAAGTACATAGAAGAGAAGAGACATTACCTGGACCTTAAATAAGGCTTTAGAAAAGTAGAGACCTCGAGACTTCCGGCCAAGATGGAGGTGTAGGTAGACACACTGTGCCTCCTCGCACAACCAAAAGAAGGACAACAACAAATTTTAAAACAAAAGACAACCAGAACTGACAGAAAACTGAACTGTATGGAAGTCCGACAACCAAGAAATTAAAGGAGAAACTTTCATCCAGACCGGTAGGAGGGGCGGAGAGGACTCACATGGCGGGGCAGTGGGTGGTGGATCGGGGAAAGGTACGGCTGGCCGGGAGAGGTGGCAGCTGTGGACTGGGCATCCCACTCCCTCATGAGAATAAACTGGGAGGAACATCTGGGGAGTGAGACAGACCCCGAAAGTTCCAGCTCAGGGGAAATAAAGCATCAAAGCCTCTGATTGAAAACTCTTGTGAGGGTTGAGAAGGTGGCAGTGGGAGAAACTCCCAGACTCACAGGAGAGCTCATTGGAGAGACCCACAGGGTCCTAGAATGTACACAAGCCCACCCACCTGGGAATCAGTGCCAGAATCAGCACCAGAGGGGCCCAATTTGACTGTGGGTAGCATGGAAAGTCACTGAAAACCGGCAGAGAGTGGAGCAAGTGCCATTGATCCCTCTCAAACCCCTCCCCCACACAGCGTTGCAACACAGCGACATGGCTGCCCCACCCTGGTGAACACCTAAGGCTCCACCCCTTATTACGTAACAGGCATGCCAAGACAACAAAAATGGCCCAAATGAAAGAACAGATCAAACCTCCAGAAAAATACAACTAAGCAACGAAGAGATAGCCAACCTATCAGATGCACAGTTCAAAACACTGGTAATCAGGATGCTCACAGACTTGGTTGAATTTGGTCACAAATTAGATGAACAAATGAAGGATACAAAAAGGGAAATGAAGAAAAACGTACAGGGAACCAACAGTGAGGGGAAGAAAAACGGGACTCAGTTCAATGGTGTGGACCAGAAGAAAGAAAGAAACATTAAAGCACAACACAATGAAGAAACAAGAATTCAAAAGAATGAGGAGAGGCTTAGGAACCTCCAGGATGTCTTTAAACATTCCAATATCCGAATCATAGGGGTGCCAGAAGGAGAAGAGGAAGAGAAAGAAATTGAAAACTTGTTTGAGCAAATAATGAAGGAGAACTTCTCCAATCTGGCAAAGGAAATAGACTTCCAGGGGGTCCAGGAAGCTCAGAGAGTCCCAAAGAAGTTGGACCCAAGGAGGAACATACCAAGGCACATCATAATTACATTACCCAAGATTAAAAAGAAGGAGAGAATCTTAAAAGCAGCAAGAGAAAAGGAGACAGTAACCTACAAAGGAGTGCCCATCAGACTGTCAGCTGATTTTTCAGAAGAAACCTTGCAGACAAGAAGGGGCTGTCAAGAAGTATTTCAAGTCATGAAAGCCAAGGGCCTACATCCAAAATTACTGTATCCAGCAAAGCTGTCATTTAGAATGGAAGGGCAGATAAAGTGCTTCCCAGATAAGGTCAAGTTGAAGGAGTTCATCATCACCAAGGCCTTATTCTATGAAATGTTAAAGGGACTTATCTAAGAAAAAGAAGATCACAAATATGAACAGTAAAATGACAACAAACTCACAGCTATTAACAACTGAACCTAAAACAGAAACAAAAACAAACTAAGCAAACAACTAGAACAGGAACAGAATCAAAGAAATGGAGGATTATCATCGGGGGTGGGGGGAGAGGAGGAAAAGGTACAGGGAATAAGAAGCATAAATGATAGGTAGAAGATAGACAGGGGGAGGTTAAGAATAGTATAGGAAATGTAGAAGCCAAAGAACTCATATATATGATCCATGGACATGAAGTAAAGAAGGGGAGGGTAGGGGGGAAGGGGTGTGCAGAGCGGAGGGAGGGGAAGATGGGACAACTGTAATAGCATAATCAATAAAATATATTAAATTAAAAAATAAAAGAAAAGTAGAGACCTCAAGGATGACTCTGTGAAATAAGTCTTGGTATCCCCATTTTACAGACATGGAAACTAAGGTTTAAGATTTGAGTAGAGCAGCTTTTCTGATTTACTGGCTTCTCTGATTGCAATCACATCTTTCTGAAAGAGGAGAAATGATTCTTGCTCCAAACAAAAGATCAAGGGACCACCCAGCCCTTAACCAACAAATGGAAGCCATTTCTTAGAGAAAGATATAAAGGCTGGGAAAAGCAAATAGAAGTATTATCTGAACTATCAATCAGTCTTGTTTATCAGGGCAGGAAAGCTTTTTTAGAGAGCACAACTTGTGACACCCCTGTTTAGACTCAGGGGTGCTTGTGGCATCTGTCCAAGCGTAAGGTGCTCAGCCCAGAGTTGCCTGAAGAGTCCAATTGGAAAAAGCATCTGGGATCCATTTTTCCCCTAGAAAAGAAGTGCATCTCATGGTTTTATAAACACAGCTATCAACATTTAACAGTGTATGTTACACCCAGACTGTAGAAGCTAAGGGACTTGTTTTACAGTAAGAGTTCAACCTCATGTATCTACTCTCATTTTCTCTTCCTTTTCCCCTCTAAAGGTTCACCACCAAAGACAATAAGTTGGATAATAACAGAGGGAACAATCTCTAAGTTGTAGGCTCCTGCAGACCCTTTTCCTTAATTTTCTTCCTCCAGTGCCAGATAAGACCAGAATTTCTATGCTGGTGTTTCATTCCTATGACTAAAGTGTTGAAGTGGTTAAAATACTAATAACACTTCTATAAAGAATCATAATATGAGTGAGTTTCATATTTTTAATAGCAAATCTTGATAACAGAGAAAAAACAAAAGAGCAAAGACATTAGGCACCTTGCAGGTATATTGAAGGACTGTTTTTGTGGATGTGGAGATGAAGAAAACAGCAAGGCTGGAGAGAGCTGCTAAAGATAAGTTGCCCATTTCCCAATCCTCAGTAGATGCTGGAAGCCTCCACAGTTGGTCCACATATTCGTCCTTAACAAGAGCAGAATTTACAAATATATGTAAATAGAAAAAGATCAGTTGTTTCTACTCTTGTTGGTCACTTGACAGTCAATAGAAATTGGTATGGCCTATAGTTTTTTATTACTATTCAACTGGAAAAGAGAAAAAGTTTCATTCAACAAACATTTATTGAGCACTACTTAAGGCTAGGCACTATATTAGGCTTTAAGAATACAATTTTATAAAATGATATGGTTCCTGACTTCTGGAGCTTACAGTATTGTGGGAAAGACACACTATCCCAACTAAACAAGATAATTACACATTGTGGTAAGTGTCTAGAAGGAAACAGGTGGGTGGGCAGTAAAGGCAGGGGAGGAAACTAATGGTAGGGTGGGCAGAAATTCCTTCCTGAAGAGGAAACATTGATGCTGAGATCTGATTGCTGAGAAAAAACCAGACACTGAAAAATAGAACACAGGTGGGGGAACTCAAATTCCTTCCAGAAAACCCCAGAATCCAGTTGTCCCTGACCTCAGTCTGGTCCCACATTTTTGAAAGACACAAAATTCAAGCAGTACCTAAAACACCACTGCTTGTCACCAACTGTTACAAAACACACATACTTCTTTCAGCCAAAGCCTTAAAGGATAGAGAAATATTTTTATTCCAAGAAGCAAGAGAAACATATGAAAGGCCTTAATTTAAAATAGTACACATTACATGTTAATATTCTAAAAAGCCCTATTTGATGTTGTAACTACTCTTTTCACTAGTATGTATTCTTGTAACATGCCTGAGGCCTTCTAAACCAGGCCTATTCCCTGGAGATCAGGAAGAAGCTGATAGAAAGAAGACTATGTCCAAAAGAGCCAGCAGAGTGTGGTCCAAGAGACCCTTGATGTCAGAGGGGCCAAAACAGCAAGAAGTCAAGAGCATAGAGAAAGGAGAAAGAAGGATGAGGGGAGCACACGAGCAGGGAAGCTGGGCCACAGAAGTTGTGCAAGACACATGTAGACAGGCACTGTCAGAGATATCTCTCAGCTGCAGGTAGGGCCACAGCCACTGATCTGTTTTTGGAACAAGACCTCCAGACTCATGCCAAGATGACCTCCATATTCCTAAGTGTAACCCAATCTCAAATAAACTCTCTCCTTTCTGGAAAAAAGAAAAAAAAGAAGAGGGAGTCTGACGTGGACAAAGCAGAACTTCATCCTAGGGCTGGGTTAGTAGGCAAGACCCCAGGATGAAGTCTTAGTGCAAAATGGAGAACCCATTATCAGAATTACAGTGAAGTGCTGATGAATTATTGCCAGTAATATATAGGGTCAGGCACAAATAACTCCCCTTTTTATTACATAAAAATCTTTTATTACAAAATCATAAGCATGTAATTCTGCAACATGGCAATATCACACTGAAGCACACCATATGACATTTTAGGTGAAATGTTCAAATTATTGTCCATCTTGTGCAAGACATTCACATACCCTACCAACCACACTCAAAGGCATTACTTCTGCTGGACCCTGTATATGACGTTAATAGATGCCGTCAAAGCTCTAAACCAAAGGAATGGCCAGTTGTGAGACTTCCAGGCACCTCATCAAGCATGGTGGTAAGTAGGAAGATGATTTTTGGTGTGGAACCTAATACTGCTTTGAAATCAACCCAGTTAGCACGTACCTCCTTCACCTACATGTAACCCTGGGAGGTCATGGCTTGGAAACAAGGCTTAAGTCCCCTCTGTCCCTTCAACCTGGCCAACTTTTCCATTACTCTGATTCAATGGCATGGGCCACATTTACTTTCTAACAAGGGCTTCTTCAGAGAGAAACAGGGTCCTGCCTGAACCTGGCCAAGAGAGCTTGTGGCCCTGGGCACTACAGCCTGGTCAACATTAAATCCCCTCAGGCTGCCGTTCAACCAACAGCAGGCATTCAAGGCATGGTAGAAAGGTGTTTCATGTCTCCCTGGGACTCTTGATTAAATGGGTTGAAATATAACTTGGAGGGGTTAAAACTTACAAATGCTTGAGGTAAAATTGCACATATGGAAATCAACTTAAGAACCTGTATAGGGTGTTGTTGGCTGGGGAAAACTGAATTTTAAAAGCCCGCATATTTTGGTAATAATTATGGAGCACACTTTCATTTGTTAAGTGCTGTTTTCTAGGTGCTTTACCAAGAGATTTTATTTTATTTTTTACAGAGATTTCATAGTTGCAGTTATCCTATGAGGACATGTACAGAATAAAGTCTTTACAAAAAAGGAAACAAAAGATTCAGTAACCTGAGATTCAAACACTATCTCACTGTCTACAGCAGGATTCTCTTAAGTGCTTTTCATATATTGTTAAAAGGCAAGATACAAAATTGTATGTACACCATGATGACAATGTGTAAAAATAGGTGTTATAAGAACAGAGACCTGGAAGGAACAAATAAAAATAAAAACAGTTGTGTCAGTATTGTGGATCTTTGGGAGTGCTTTAATTCTCCTTATTTTTTAAACTATTTTAATGTTTTGTTGTAATTAAACATTTTAAAATATATTTATATTCAACCTTTGGGCTAAATTTGTTGTTCCCCTGGGGTGGCTGCCAGGAGCTGCCTCTCTTCATTTCCGCAGTACTCGTGCCTGGGAAAATTTTTCTTTGTTTGGGCTCTGACAGCCATCCTTAAATGGAATAAGATTAGCAAGAGGCACCCACGCTGGGGTCTAGGCTGTTGACTGTGTGACTGCGGATGGTCTGCTAACTGTACCTCTGGAAATGGCCGAGCACTGGAGTGAGCGTGGTAGGCACAACCTGCACCCATAAGCTCTTGCACACCCTCAGAGTGGTGAGTGTGGAGGGCACCCAGTCCATGTCAGGTCAGAACCATGGTCCAGGCACTGGATGATATGGAAGGATATCAGTAAGAAAGAAGCCTGCCCTTAGATGCTCAGATCTGGTAAGAGAGGAGAACAAATGCCATATTACAAGGGAGAAACTCAGTGTGGTAAGGGAGAGAAAAACAATTCTAAAGGTTCTCAGAGCAAGGACCCAAGGATGGGGAAAGCTCAGGAAAAACTTCGTAGAGTACATGCCATCTGAAATTGGCTGTAAAAGTGAATTATATTTTATTATGTAGAGAGGAGAAGAATTTCCAGTGAGAGGAAATAGCATGGATTCCAACAAACAAACACTAGTAATAGGACCCCATTGTATGTTCAGGAGCTGGGAGGAAACTGGAGGGGAATCCTGAGGGGGAGATGAGGCATAGAGATGGGAAGCACACATTCAAAGGATTCTTGAAAATGTGCCTTTCCCTCTGTAGGCAATAAGGAACTTTTGAGTGTCTTTGGGCTCCTGGGGAGTGGGATGCCCAATACTGCACTTGAAGTTGACCAAAGGCAGCAGTAGTCAATGCAGAGAGAAGACCATGGAGGCTGGGAGGCCATGAGGCTCCATTTTGAACTAGGGATAAAGTAAGGGAACACAGACAGAGTCTCTCATCTGTTGTGACTTGGTGATTGACTGGTTAGGTATGGGGTGGGAATGTGGTAAGAGAATGAAGTCAGGAACAACTAAAAAGTTTTAAGTCTCTGTGATCATTCATTTATTCAACAAAATTGATTTCATACATTTATTTAATAAAAAAAAAATGTGTGGGCCTTCTCTATGCCTCACATAGGTCAGGACCCTGGGAATTCAGAGAATTCTGTGGCAAGTCAGTGATTATTATGCAGTAGAGGGATAATAGGTATATTAGACCCCTTTCATGCATCACTTTAGGTACTCTTAGCCTTATCTGCCTCTTGTTCCAGCTGCCTGTGGTTGTGGACCAACTTCACATAGGGGCACCTGACATCCCTTCAGGGTTTCCTTATGGCTCAGTGGTGGAACACTCCTTAGCACCTATGCCAATACATAAACAACCTAGAAGTGTGGGGTAATAAATGTAACATAGGGCAAACCTCTGGCCAGTGGGAGACAGAAGCCCTTCCTCCTCCCTTACCCCACTACCCTTGTGGTTCCAAGACATGGTTGACAGGGGCTCTCCAGGGTGCAGTCCTTTGCAGTCTCACTTAGCAGTGTCAAGTTTGGTAACACACCTTCCTATTGGCTCTGCCTCCTTCTCTGCCTCTCTCCCCTTGCTCCCCACTCTTGCCTCTGAAACAGTACACATAAAACATTAGCACATCAGCCTCTGACTCAGGTTTGCTTCCTGAAGAAGCCAGGCTGAACCAATGATTCATTTTGTAATCCAGCTGTCCTCACTCTACTCAGAATTGTATAGCATTCAAACCAAACCTGGAACATCAAGGTTAATAGAAATATTTCTCTTCTGGAACAAGTATAGGAGTATAGTAAAAAATTCTGACATTTGATAGTTTCTGTTCAACATTTATAGGGATTCCAGAGTTTCTCATGTTAGTCTTGTCTGCCTGCATAGATCTTTACCTCCAAGACCCTGGACCTCATGGCATTTAGAATAATGTTGAGCAGGCAGAAAATGATGGAAAACACCTGTCAAGTTGAACTGAAGTTGTTCTCTTTTATTTCCCTGGATTCCACATTGTCTTTGGCTGCCTCACTTTATCTATAAACTAATTTCCAAAAGGGCATTTCCTTCCCGTCCTCATTATATTGCTTGTTCGTGGTGAAATAGCACAAATGGAAACTCCCAGTGAGCATGAATGTAACCATACTCCAACAAATACTGGGTGATTATACAAGGGTATATGCGAAGAGCTTCCCTCCCCCAAGCAATGCAGTTCTGCCTAGGAAATAGCCAGTCTGGTTGCTGCTATCATGCTCTTATGTCCTCCTTTCCAGGACATCTCTGCTCTCCAATTCCCCCGTCCAACCACTGACAAACCTCCTCCCATTTTTGTTCAAATTTTTTAGTGGGAAACAATGTTAAAGTGCAGAAAGAAATTATTCTTTCTTCCCCAGTTAATTGAGGATTTCACTGTCACCAACTTGTCTCTCTTCTTCCCCATCCCTTAAACAGTTTCGAGTTTGGGGAAATAAAAAACTAATACACACACACACACACGCACACATATGTTGGGCCTTTATTTTAATATTTGTAGCAGCCCTTAACCCTAAGAGCTCTCTGGGAATGGGAAGCAGCCAGAGTGATTGTGGCCTTTCTTGGCCTCTTATGTCAGACTCAGGTGGAGATGGTGTGTGTAGAGGTGTTGAGTTCAGGACAGGGGCACTTCAGCTGCATTGAGACAGTGAAAAGTGTCCTCTGACAGCTGGGCTTGGGAGTTGTCAGGGCATAAACGGAGTTGCTCAAGTGGCAGCTAAGCTTTGAAAAAGAAACACCTCTGGCTTTTTAAACACAAACCCTTTCTGCTTTCTTTTCCTGGCACCCACTTTGACCCTGCCATTCCAAGCCCTCTTCTCATGTCTTCCAATACTTTCCATCCACTCTGCTGACTTTCCCTTGCCACCCAGTAGAGCACTAGGTCATAGGCAGCTGGGTTCATACGCTTACAATTGTCTTCCCAACTAAACCCTGAGACACTGTAGAATATATCTGGCATTTCTTTTCTGTCATCCTCCATCTCTAGCACATGAATCATAGGATTTTAGAATGGGAAGGAGATCTTAGCAATCAAATATAACTATTATTTTTCAGGAAACTGAGAATCAAGAGTTCTCAGTGCTGAGCAGTCATCCAGCCCAACCTCCTAATTTTTGCTCTGACCTTCTCTCCACCGCCTGCCAGTGGCCATCAGCTGCTCCTGAGCACGTCCATTGGCAAAGCAGCAGAGTGGGTAAGTTTATTCATCCTGGATTCACAGACTGGGGCTCAGCCCAGTTTTCTATTAACATAACCTCTTTGAGTTCTTGTTTCTCATCTGCGAAATGGTATATTAATATCTAACCCAATTGGAGTTCTATGAAGAGTAAATTAAGTAAACAATGCCTAGTATTAAGTGATTACTTAGTAAATGTTAACTATTATTATGCCATTTCTCAAAAGAGCCCAGATTATCTTCAGACAGCTCTGTTAAAAAATTCTTAGCTTTTTTTAGTTGAAATCTTCATTCCTAGAGTTTGTATGAATTGTCCAAAAATTCACCCAGTGACTTAGAATTAATGGTAGATCTCTCCACAGCCAGACATCTCTGAAATAAATGCTGCACAAATGAAAAGATAGCCAATCTACCAAAATGAACTGCTGTATCATTATTTACATTTTAGAAGCTGAGACAACAAAGTGACATTCACTAGCCTGAGAACTAGTTACTAAGAGACGGTTATAGCTACATATGTCCTTTCTAGTCTGGTGCTCTGTCACACTACAGTCTGGCTTTAATGAACCTCTTTGTTTCTTCCTTAGCAGACCAGAGAAGGAGGTATTTGTTGATTCAGATAGATAGCAGAGTGCTATGAAATCCTGCCCATCTCACCTTCTCATGCTAAGCAGTTGGTTAAAGGATAGGAATAGTTCTGAATTGCCAGTGTACTGGAGACACAAGTTGGTCCTTCAGTTCTATAGGGGGTCTTGCATCAAAATCTGTAAGCACATTTTGCTTTCAGAGAGCCTATTCTGTAGGGATGATCCAAAGCATGGAGTACTCAAGTGGTAGCATCCTTGGGGTTCGAGGATAAGATGAGCACTCTGAGCACCTAAGGGGATTGCTAGAAGGTTATTTGAACAGGAGTTTACTAATTTTATGTCAATGAGGTGGACTGAACACAGGCTGAATCTCACACTTTCATTCCACATCAGATGTGATAAATAGAACATTTAAAATTTTGTTCATACAAAAAACACTAGAAAAAGAAGTCTCTGTGGACCAGAAATAAAGCTGCTACCCTACAGGAAAAGAAAATATATAGAGCAAACCCACAGTCATAGAAAAGGATTGGAGCCTCATAATCCACAGCTGAAGGAAATATGTAAATATCATTAACACCTCATTTTCAATGCCTAAGCAAGGACAGAGGCCACCAGTGCTCTTGTTAGGAGCTCCATTATTTTTTAATATAATTTTTAAAAGATTTTATTTATTTATTTTGAGAGAGAAGGGAAGGAAGGGAGAAAGAGAGGGAAACATCAACGTGTGGTTACTTTTTGCATGTCCCCTTCCAAGGACTCAGCCCACAACCCAGGCATGTGCCCCAACTGGGAACTGAACAGCGACCCTTTGGTTCACAGGTCCGTGCTCAATCCACTAAGCTACAACAGCCAGAGCAGGAGCTCCATTATTGACAAGGGGTCTGAAACAGAATCTGTGAGCAAACTGATACCTAAAATAGAAAGTTGAAATAACTTTACACTCTCTCCTGCAGGTGCCTACCAATGACTAAGAAAGAAAAGTCACACTTATAATACTCAGGCATAAATCTTTATGATGAGGTCAGGACTCAGTAGTATTCTATTTTCTCAGAGCATGAGTCTTGAGCCAAGCTCAAATAAAAGACCTATATTTGTGTAGTGCATTGAAACTGTAAAACTTCTCCACAGGAAGGACACCAGAATCCAGGAGTGAAAGTGGGACAAAATGTCATAAAATGGGCAATGAAAAACATTGATTGTGATGATGAATATACAGGTCATTCTTCTAAAAACCATTGAATTATATGGTTTAAATGGGTGAATTATGTAGTAGATGATTTATATCTCAATAAAACTGTTGAAAATGTCAAAGGGGGCGGGAGCATAAAATAAAGTAAAAATAGCCTCTTCAACAACTGGTGTTGGAAGATCTGGAGAGTTACATGCAAAAAAAATGAAACTCAACCACCAACTTACAACATATACAAAAATAAATTCAAGATGGATAAAAGACTTAAATATAAGTCATGACACCATAAAAGTCCTAGAGGAGAATATAAGCAGGAATATTTAAGTTATCATACACAGTAATATTTTCACCAATATGTCCCTCAGAGCAAAAGACATAAAGGAAAGAATGAACAAATGGAACTAATCAAGTTAAAAACTTCTGCACAGCTAAAGAAAACATCAGCAAAATAAAAACAGAACCAACCATAAGGGAAAATATATTTACAAATGATACCTCAGATCAACGGCTTGATCTCCAAAATATATAAAGAATTCAAATGACTCCACCCCAGGAAGACAAACAACTGAATTAAAAAATTGGCAAAGGCTGCAAGAGACCCACCTCAGAACAAAAGACCTACACAGACTGAAAGTGAAGGGCTGGAAACAAATATTCCAAGCAAATGGACAGGAAAAAAAAGCCAGTGTAGCAATACTCATATCGGACAAAATAGACTTCAAAGGAAGAGCCATAAAGAGAGACCCAGAAGGGCACTTCATTATACTAAAGGGAAGAATCCATCAAGAAGAAATAAACATAGTAAACATATATGCACCCAAAATAAGAGCACCCAAATATATAAAGAAAA
>VMDR010018879.1:0-18794 GCA_007922815.1 Macrotus californicus
ACAGCATTATTTATTAAATAGTAACTTCTTCCTCAAGTGCTTTACAGTGTTCCTTCTGGCATATATCACATTTCTGTAGTGGTATAGGTCTTTCTATTGTGACACAGCTTAGTTTGTTCACTTCTGAGACAATCCTATACTGTTTTAAACTGCTGTTGACATCAAGCTTTATTAGAAGTTTTGACGTATGTAGGGCATGTTCTTCAGTCTTCTGATTTTTCTTCTTCAAGAATGTATTTGCATTCTTGGGTCTTGAAATTTCCATATGAGTTTCAGAATGTGCTTTTCAAGTTAAAAAATTGTTTTTAAAATTCTATTTGGGGCTTAGGTTAGAAATGAATTTATTTAATAAATCAATTTGAGAGAATTGTTGAGACTACTTGACGTGTATCTCTGCTCTTTTTTAGGTCTTTTCCAATGTCTTTCTCTAATGTTTTAAAATGTTTTTCTTAAGGTTTTGAACATCTTTTATTAGATTTAAGTTATATATATCCATATATATATAGTGACATCTCTGGTGGTTTTAAAGCATTCTCACACATTCTTTGAAATGCTTCCCTTTAAAAAGTGGAGTTAATTCCAATCTTATTAGGTGTGGGAGAGACTAGGAGATGCCATATTAAGGAAAAAAATAAAACAGGTAATTCAGAGCCTAGACCCTAAAAAGGTACTATGGCCTCTTTCTTACTTTCTCAGATCAGCCTCTGTGTAGGAAGGCAGCTGCCATGTCACGGGGATGCCCAAGCAGCCTTATAGAGAGGTGCACATGGAGAGAACTGAGAACTGCTAATAGCCAGCAAGGATCGAGGCCTGGAGACTCCGTGCACAAGGGTGGGTCATCTTGGAAGTGGAACCTTTAGCCCCAGTCTTGGATTCAGATGACTATAGCCCCACCAACACGTGACTGCAGCTTGAGCCACAACCATCCAGCTGAGCCATTCTCAAATTCCTAACCCTCAGAAACCTCAAGAGGTAAGAGAAAACATGCTTGTTTTTTTTTAAGCCATTATGTTTCAGGATAATTTGTTACAGAAAAATACATAAGTAACACATCTCTTTAAAAATTATGTTTTCTGTTTGTTGCTGCTATACATAAATGCAGTTTTTACATTATTCTTGTAGTTAGCTACTTTGCTAAGCTCTCTTTTTTTTTTTTTTTTTTTTTTTTTTAGAGAGGGGGGAAGGGTGAGTGGGAGAGAGGGAGAGAAACATCGATGTGCAAGAGAAACATTGATTGGTTGCCTCTTACACAGCCCCAACTGGGGACTTAGCCAGCAACCCAGGTATGTGCCCTGACCTGGAATTGAACTGGCAACCTTTTGGTTTGCAGAACGATGCCCAACTCACTGAGACACACCAGCGAGGGCTGCTAATGTCAATAATAATAAATTCCCTATAGATTCTATTGGGTTTTGTGTAGACAATCATCTTATATACACTTAATGGCAGATTTTTTCTTTCTTTCCAATCCTCCTTTATTTTTCTTCTCTTAATGTAAATGACTTGATTTTCAGTATGATGTTGACTAGAAAAAATAATGGTGGGTATTCTTATTCTGTTCCTGATTTTAAGGGGATTTTTAAAATATTTTTCCACTTAGGAATGTTGTTGCTTCCTGTTGCTGGTATATACCTTATTGGGTTAAGGCAGTTATTGCTTGCTTCTCGTTGCTTCCCTCAACACACACACACACACACACACACACACACACACACACACACACACACACACTTGTGCTGGCAGATCTGTAGTTTCCATTCTTTGCATGGAAATTATGAATCAGAGGACATAAACATTTAAAATGATGTTGAATATTGCCAACACACCCTCCAAAAAGATTGCACCAGTATAAGACCCCACCAATAGTACATGTAAATGCATGCTTTTTCATCTTTCACCTAACTCTTTTTGTCCCCAGTGCAACCCCCATTTTCTTAATAATAATAAAAACAACCCATTATATAGCTGTCACTGTGGTCCAGGCACTGTTCTAAGGCTTCATTTATATTAGCTCATTCAATCCTCACACCCACTCTTTGAGGTAGGTATTATTGTTATCCTCAGTTTACAGCAGAACAACTATGGCATGGACAGATTAAATAACTTGTCTAAGGTCACCCACTAGTAACTGACATAGTCAGAATTTTAACGCAAGCAATCTGGCCCCCAAGTTCATGCTCTTAAACTTTATGCTGGACTACCCTTTACACCTAGCAGCTATTGAGTGTTTGCCACGTGGCAAGAGCAGTTGTAACTCAATCATCACAGTCACCTTCTAAGGTTAAGTACTATTATCATCCCCAGTACTTTGCATGTTGTGTAGCACATTACACACTTGTCTGTGAGGGAAAACATTGGTTTGATAGTGGCTTGACTGGGTGGTTGACTTTCCTATGCCTTTTGATTTTTCTAGAAGTGGTTCCTATAGGCCATCAGGATGTGCTGGGGGAATGGGCTAGATGAGACAGATTGCATGATTCAAGAAAAGACATGTGGTTGTTGGAATTAGTATGGCTAGCATTCATATTCGTATTGAACAAGAGACAGTCTGAAAGAGCACGGGCTTGGGAAAGAGGAAGGCTTGGATTTAATCTCCCCTTCCATTTACCAGCTAGGGCTTTTCAAATCTCTGAGTGAGACTTTCTCTTCTGTGAAACACAGACAATAATAGGACTGTGTGGTATTGTAAGAATGAAGTAACATGGCGTGTGTGAGGAGTCTGGCCTGCCGTCCGGCATGTAGTGGTGCTTGCTCTGCAAGTGTGAGTTCCTTTATTCTTTCCACAGAACAGGCGCGTATCAAGACCACAGATCTCTATGTGTGAGGGTGTGGTAGGCAATTAGACAGACATGAGCAGAGAGAACAAGGACAATGGGCCGGGTATAGAAGGTCACCA
Organism: Macrotus californicus; assembly: GCA_007922815.1. Classification (NCBI taxonomy): domain Eukaryota; kingdom Metazoa; phylum Chordata; class Mammalia; order Chiroptera; family Phyllostomidae; genus Macrotus; species Macrotus californicus. The sequence continues at coordinate 2,897 of VMDR010018879.1, forward strand.
AAGCAGAAAGCCCTGGGTGCCTAGCAACGGGCAAAACTGAGAAAACAAGGACCTCACCCCCAGGGTAACCCTTCCTCCCCTAGCCTGTTGCCGGTCATTCGCTGGTCATTTGGCTTAGACTCCCCTACCTTTCATATTACTGGTCATGCAGTTCGGATCCTCCCCTGATCTTTCCTCCCCTGGCATGTTGCTAGTCATGCAACTTAGATCCCCCTTAGAGGGGGAATCAACATGGGGACTGGAGAATAGCTCTTAAGCATTAAGCCCTCCAAACAATGAGGTTCTGACCCTCATCAAATACATCTAGGCCTCAGTTATGTTTCATCTCCAGTCCCAGAAAAGCAGCAAAACCAGACAAGCAACACCATAGCTGACCCCAGGATCAGCTGCATTGATTAATGACCCTCTGCCCTGGCACTGACCAATCAGTGGAGACTACAACCCTGAAAGATACACCTGGAAAACTGATGAGTATTCTATTAAGATCCTCCCCTAGCACCTCCCCTAAAATGCCCCTCCCCCTTAAAAGCCCTTAGGACAGAGGACCCAGTGCACTTTCCCTTTTGCCTCCCCTACTTCATTCCCCCGAGTTCATTACCTTTACCCTTCTCTCTCCTAAGCTCTAAGACCCCCTCCTCTTGCCTCTGTAACTTGTTTCCTGAGCCCATTTCTTCTACCACTCACTTCTCCTACCTCCGTGATTTTCTAAATAAACTTTCTTTTATAGTTTGTGTCTTGGCTCTGAATTCTTTCTTGGCCAGAACTCAAGTACTGAGGTTGCCGAACCAAGGTCTGGTTCGACTCCACCAGTCTGGTACCTGGTGCCATTATCACCACCAACAAGCGTACAAAACCAGCCCCAAACTAAAACTTAACATTTTGTGAATGATCCACACGTAGACAATTCAGAGTTGATTATGGTGAGCAGATGTTTTACTAATGTAAAAGAATTGCGTGATAATTTACTGGGTGCCAGGTACAATTCAAAATACATTAGATATCTTGTAATTTAAAACTTCAACCAACTCTGTAAGTTATACATGATTGTTATTATTCCCATTTTGTGGACAGAGAAACCAAGGCAGAATGAAGTTGAGTAACTTGTCCTTGGTCATGCAGCTAGTAAATAGCACAGCTGGGGGTTGAAAGTCAGGCTCTGGTTCCAGTCTTATTCACACGTTCTTCCTCTGTGATAGCCGAGAAAACAAATTTCTGACAAGTCTCTCACTGAGAAAAGACCACCCGGCACATTCAGGTTAGCTTTCTGTTCGGTAGTCCATTTCTGATGCTGAATTATCATTTTGATTTTGATGTCTTTGTTCTGTATCCAATAGTGTATATTAAAGATAATTTGAATCTTTCCTATTGTGTTTGTTTCATAAAAGATCATCCATCCATCCAGCTATCCATCCATCGTTTCATTTATTCCTTCAACTATATTTGTTAGGCCTTTTAAAGGCAGGATAAATGCATGAGAAGACAGGGAATCAAAAGACCTGATTCCAAATTGTTGTTTTCCATGTCCTAGCTGTGTGGCCTTGGGTAAGTCATTTACCTGTCTGAGCATCAGCCTCTTTAGGTTAAATGGAATACATAATGCCTGCTTCTCTGGGTTGTTCTGGTGATTAAATGAGACAATAATGAGAAAGAAAGTAATTTACAAACTGTAAATGCTATGCAAATGTTATTTAAGATGACTATTCCACAAAGAGGAGCCAGCCAGAAGCCTTTGCTTACTTAAGCAAAGACCTGGCTTTGGGACTAAGAAGTGAATTAAATTGTTCGCTCTCCTTTTATTGCTGATCTCAGCCATGGTTTGAGCTTTAGTTGTGGCACCTGCATCTGAACAAAGAGAGAAGCGTCGAGGGAAGCTGGCACAAGGATCCCCTTCCCTTCTGTAAGTGTCTCTCTCCATGGCAATGTGACAGGTTTGTCTGTCAGCAGAGTGTCGCTTCCTTTGTGGTCCAGAATACAAACTGAAATATTATGCTTCAAAATTATTAGCAATTTCCTTACACAGAAAGATGTTGAAAATAAACAAGTTTCACGGACTTGGTAGAAGAGGTGCATTGTACTAAGGAGCTCCTGCTGGCATGCTGTGGAAGATGTCTTCAGATCTCCCACAGGCATTTCAAATGGCAAGGACCTCTGATTTAAATTTCAGAGGACATTTTTTTCTTCCAGAAAATTGTCTTGTGTGCCAATGTCCATTAAAATAGCTGGTTTCTGGAGTGACTGGCTGCATTAGGATTCACTAAAGATAAATAAACGTGAATAAATACCAATTCCTAGCCCCGCTCTGCAGGGATCCTTATTCTTCAGATCTGACACCAGATCTGAGCACCTGCATTTTTAGAAGCTCCCAGGAAGATGCCAGTTCACAGCGGGGTATGAGAACCATGGCTTAGAGATAAGGATGGGCAAGGCATGTAGGACCGGTGAGTTTGGGAGCTAAGCTGGTGTTTGGAATGCCTCTGTTTCAGGTCCTCTTCGTTGATGATATCTGTTCTTTCATGAAAACCTGTTTTCTGTATAGTTTTCTGGACAATGGCAGCATGCCAGTTTTGAATCACTTTAATAGCTGCCTTTCTGGTCAACCATTTCGGGAGAATATAGGTGAATGATTTTAGGAGGTTATTTGCATTTCCGTGTAACTGTTTCTCTGATAAACTCTCCATGCTCAGTCCTCTCCTCTGCTTGCTTTCTGTTAGGAATGCAAGTACTGCTGGGTCAAGGTGTGTCCCAGGAGGGGAGTCCCTGCCCGGGCCCAAGACAGACAATAGGCAAAAAAATGTTTGAAGTGCCCTGTTCTCAAGAACCTTGGCGGTGGTGGGACCTCAGGGAAGTTGTTGCTGAAGGTTTGGAAGTCATTGTGTTTCCTATGAAGGTGATGAGAGATGGGGGCACACAGGCATCGCTGTAACTTAGAGACACAAGTAGGTTTGTCAGCTGTGTTGCTGTGGCATTGTTTCTGTCCTCTGATCTTGACAGATGACTTGGGGTCAATCCAACCTGTCGGTTTGAATCCTGGGTTCCAACACTAACTGTGTGACATGTTGCTTCTCTGTCTTTTGTTTCCTCATCTGGAAAAAAGGATTTAACAATGCCCACCACATTGCGTGGTTGGTTTGAAGCTAAGATAAGACAAGGCCTGCGAGTGTCTGGTATATTATAAAAGTTAGTTTTTGCTCAATCTGGAGCCCACTGCCACCTTCTTAGTTTGTACTGGAGCATGAAGTGGAGGCTGCTGCAAGGCAAGTCAGCCTTCGTAGGAAAATCCATTAAGATGAGCCAATGTGTGACAATGCCCCTTTAGGTGAAAGGTGCTGGGATACATACCTGTGCATATAGCCTCACAAAGCATCATATGCGGCATCACAGAAAGTAGCAGTTTGGTGATTGCAGAAGGCAACAAAGCAGGCTGTTGGGTTTGTGGAATGGGCTGTGAATCCAGGAGGGTGTGTAATTATTCTCCCAGAGCCCCAGCAGCCTCCAGGAGGCTTGACTCAGATCAGGAGTTCAAGGCTTGGAATCACATTTCCTTCCTCATCTCAGCTTTCCCTCACCCAGTCCTAGAAGTTGTTTCCCTTTCTTCTCCCCAAATCATGCCCATTGAACCTCGCAAAACAGGAGGCATTTCTTGCAGAAGAAAAAACACTGTACTAAATTATATGCATTATATTTTTCTTACTTGAAGCTTCTACTGGAGACAAAGGAACCTTAGCCGAGACAAATAGGTTTGCCATTGTAAGATCACAATCAGCAGTGTAGATGCCAGAGTAGAGGGCAAAGACCTGATGGACAACGATTTCCCTGTCCAGGTGAGAGAGGGGAATGGCCGGGCTAGAGTAGTTCCAGTGGAGACGGGAGATGGGTGAATTGACTTGTAACATACGCAGATGCTAAAAACAGCAGAACATGGGAGAGGGAGAGAGGGCTCCAGGATGCCATTAGGTTTCTGCCTTCAGTGTCTGAGTGAATGATGAAGCCTTTCTCTGGGACAGGAACACAGGGACAGAAACTGTAGGGCTGTGAACACTGTGGCCATCAAATGATAATGACAGAGGTCAATGGTAACACCAGGCTGTGACACAAGTAGTTGACTCTTTCACTTGCCCCAGAACTAACTGAGAATTTTTCTTTACATCACCCTGGGTCTTCTACGTGCTTCATTCTCTCCCTGTACTTACGTCTCTTCCTTCAGTGGGTTTCTCTCTCTTTTTTTCTATTCTGTCTGACCTACCTTGTACTTTCTCTCCTTTGCTCTATTATTTCCCTTTCTTTTCCCACTCAACTCCATCTTCTTCACTTAACCTACCAGAATGTGAAATGAAAGTACTGAATATGTCTAGAAGTTATATATTTTTTGGCATAAATTTTATGCTCCATGCTCTAAATTTAATGGCAGTGTGACTTCAATTACCTAGTTATAATGTTCACTCCTGTATAGGCTCCATGCAACCTTAAAGATGAAAGGTGGGTCCAGTTAATGCCTATTTTCATTTTTCAGTTTTCATTGTATATCCCCAGTTGGGGATTAAGTAACACGTGCTCTGTGAACCTGCTTCTTGTACCTATTAATGCCATTTCCTTTACTAGAGATGGTCCCCAAACACCCATTTTCCATTGGCTCCAGTTGTTCAAGATAGTAAAACTGCCCATTAAAAAAGTCAGATCTTTAAAAATAGCCTAAATCTGAAAAGAAATCAAGTGAACCACTGAGTTGCCTCATCAACAACAAATATTCTTTATATCCCCTCTGATTACGAGGCCCTGATACATAGGTCAAGAATTGACTCAGAATAGAACAGCACCATCCTTTCATTGTGCCCCTGTGGTTTATCTGTTCAAACTGATTTAGTTGTACAAACATTTATTAGATACCTGTTAAGTGCTGGAAATTTGCAGTCTGCTGCCACTTTTAAATGGTAGACAACCTTCCCAATTAGCCCACACATGCCCCAACTCCCGAGCTGTACCCAAGGAGTATAAGTTAGTGGGGACATTAATGTTGAACAATGCAAAGGGACTGAACAGACTGAGCATCACATGTGCCACATGTATGGCTGGGTGCCTTCCATATGTCAGAGAGTAATTATCACAGCAATATCTACGGTAGCTGTCGGTATTGTTGTTCCCACTTTGCTGATGGGGAAACGGAGGCTTGGAAAAATTAAGTGAATTGCAACACTAGTAGCAATCACTTTCTATTTTTAGGCTTCCTTTTTTCATTACAGAAAAATGTGTAAATAAAATGGGCTGTTTTAACAATTTTTAAGTGAACAGTTCAGTGGCATTTAGCACATTCCCAATATTATGCAACTATTACCATTATCCATTTTCACACTTTTTTGTTTTCGTCACAAACTGAAACTCTGTGCACATTAAACAACAAGTTCTCACTCCCTTCCCCCACGCCCTGAATCTGCTTTCTAATCACTGTTGTTTTGGGTGATACTTAGCTGGCATCAGTGGGAAGTGACAGAATGCAGTGGTTTTGAGCAAGGGCCGTGTTTTTAAGGGGCTATTATTTGTTTTTGTAATTTTAGCACCTAATTGCAAAAAAATTTTCTTCATTGCAAGCAAAGGAGGCAAGGTTTCAGCTGGATTTTGAGAGTCAGGAAAACTAGGTAACCTCATCTGGAGAAAATGAATAATTGTCTGCAAAATATGAAAGGACGCCGGAGGAAGTTTCTGATGGAAATTACAAGGACATACATTAGTTATACAAAGAAATAATAATGGGCAAGGGGGCGTTTTTGCCTCAGGAAAGCATCCCAAAATGTAGGTCATGAGTCTGGCTGCTGAAAAGGAAGAAGGTTAATCTGCTGACATGCACACGCAGACATGCACACAGAACTCCTCTCGCTCGCTCGCTCGCTCTCCCTCGATGTGTCTGCAGGAGGACAAATACATAGCTTAAAATAGGCCCTGATTCGGTGCCAATCCAAGGGGAAGGAGCTCAAGTTGTCAGTGAAACCCTTGACAGGCGGGTTTCCTTGACAGAGTCGCTGGGCAGCAGATCGTAAAGCAAATGTGCATCGAAGCCCCTCTGAGGGGCAACTGAATGTGTGTGGTGACCTGGACCATCTCCAAAGAGCTCCACGGGACCAGCCAGTTAACAGGGAAGTCGGAAGAGTCCAGGGGAATAATGATGTTCCTTGCCAAGTGCCCTGGCCTGGGCCATTGAACCCTGGCTCACCCTGTTGTCTGGGAGAAGAAGCCTTAGAAAGAATCTGATCTGGGCTGACAGCTGGGGCTACGTAACCCTTAAAGCCAAGTGACCTAGAGCAAATAATTGCACCTTTCTGGACCAGGGTACTAATACTGCTGCGTAATGCAGATATGAGGATTCAGTGAGGTGATTTATGCGAAGAGTGCCTGGCACAAAGAATGTGGTCAAGAAATTTCATTTCTCTAAATGACGGCAACAGTTGCCATAAAAAAATAAAAGCATTCCCTATATTGTCAGAATAACCATATATTTTTTTTTTAACAATCGGTAGAGGAAGGATTATTATCCTGATTTTTTGCAAATGGGGAAACTGAATCTCCAAGAAGTTAAATAATGACTTTTATTTCTTACTTCAGACTTGTGGCTGTTGTTCGTTCCCATCAGCAAGGACAGCATCACTAAGGCAGTGCCCCCTCATAAATGGAGGGGGCCAGGTAGTGGTGCTGAGCTGCTTCAGTGACAACAGATATCAGCCCATCAGTATCAAAACGGGGACAGGCTGGAAAGCCACTTGGGTTAGGGAGCAGATCACAGAGAGATGCTGGGGATGAATAGGTTTGGTCAGGACTGTCTTCTCCACGAGCTCGCTGGCAGGTGTGATGTGGCGTATCCTGGTTTTCTACCAGGGGGTGTAGAAGGGTCTGGGACTGAAGATTTGGGGACATTGAGTTTAACTTTGAAGGCTGAGTCCTCATCTAAAATTATCATATTTTGTGATGTATAATGCGCACTTTTTTGCCCAAATTTTTGAGGGAAAAATGAGGATGCGTGTTATACATGGGTGTAATGATTACATACCATGGTATAATGGTCCTGTGTATAATGTGCACAAAACGTGGGTGCACATTATACATGACACAATATGGTAAAGCAGTTTGGGTTAGATAGTCTTAAAGTTTTCTAGCTCAAAACTTTGCTTATGTCATCTTTTCCCAACAGCCTTTGTCCTACTTTGTCACCTGGCCTATTTTTTTCTTCTCCTTTAACCATGGCCATTTCCAAAGCTTCTGCCCCTGTTTCTGTGGCCCTTTATTTTCCCACAGCTTGAGGGAGTTCAAGGGCTTGAGCTCTAACCTCAGGCTGGGGTTGCGGCAAATGCCTTGTAGCCAGCCCCCCTCTTTTTTCGTTCTTTCCTGGGCTTGTCTGTCTGGAACGCTACAATCAAAATTTTCTTATTCTCAATCTTTTATTCAATAACTTCCAATTATTCTCTGTTTCTGAAGCTTAAGCTTAAGCTGGATCTGAGGCCCACTTTTATCCATTTAATGTTTTCATCTTAGAAAAAAAAATATCCATTTAGAAGAAAAGCTGAGGGCAACTTTAATCAACTGAACTAATAAGGCTATAACCTTCAGGGATGGCAGTCTACTTGGGAAGTATTGGATGGATGGGGCAGCACAGAAGGCAAAATCAGCCTGAAGTGATCACAATAAAGGCAGGGAGAGAATTTACTTGCTAACCTAACAGTCCCAGTATTGAAGTAATTAAATTATAATGTCAGGAGTTATTATCAAGAACAGAATATTGAGTTGCTAGCATAGAAAATTTCATGGGCTCTATGTTTTGTTCTAATGAAGGATTAATTTTTCAACAAGGACCACAATGAGAAGTAAATCCTCTTTTTAAATAGGATATGATACTTCCTTCCTATTCATGCAGCAGGCAGGAGTTTGGTGATTTTGCCAGAAATGGTATTTCCACAGAGGAAATGCTGTTTCTACAAAGAACACAGAGCTGCCACAACCGAGCTAAAGCTCAGATTAGAGAAGCCGAGAGGCCCGCAGCAGGCAGGCTAGCCCAAGGTCAACTGAGATTAAGTGCAAAACATCCATGCGTCTTTCTGCAGAGTCACAGCACTCACCTGATGCCTCCTCAGTCAAAGACACTGAAATGGCACGCGAGCAAAATGCATGAACAGTTTCCTCTGACAGGTAATTAGAGAAGAGAGACCTAATTCACCATCTCCATCAGACAGCGTGGTGTCTGTGGACGAGGGCGTAGGTGGGGCCAGAAAAGGATTAGTGTAAGTCGCACTGGCTGTGCTCTGCCACCTGCTAGGTGATGAGAGCCTCACCGTGACTATCCTGAGTCACTGTGATCTTTATCACTCATCGTGTTTGGGAATGAATCGCATGTTGTCCACAGTTTTCATGATAAGTCATTGTCAGCAAAATTATTTTGTTGTCTTCATTAAGCCCAGATTCACTCTTCCCTACTGATATCGTTCATTAGAGGTACCTGGGAAAGAGGAGCCCTGCTCGATTTTCGGAGGGCCAAAGTGGGTGAGCAGCACTTGTTCAGAATGGTTACTTGTCCCAGCTTCCTTTCAACAGGGGGTGCCCCACCTCCCAGAAACAATCGCATTTTACACGCTGACCCTTGTATTTTAACTGCGATATGCTTTGAGCCCTCTTCAGAAGCTACTCTAGGTGCCTGTTATGGACTGAATTGTGCCTCCCTCAAACTCATATGTTGAAGTCCTAACCCTACTACCTCAGAATGTGCCTGTATTTGGAAACAGGGTCTTTTTTGTTTTGACAGTACAATCTTTATTATAATGTGTGTGACTACATACAAAATATTTTTTAAAAGATGTTGGCTTTTTTTTAAGTTTTCTTTTTAAAAAAGATTTTTTAAATTTATTTGTTTATTTATTTATTTATTCATTTTTAGAGAGAGGGGATGGGAAGGAGAGAGGGAGAGAAACATCAATGTGTAGTTGCCTCTCCTGTGGCCTCTACTGGGGACCTGGCCCACAACCCAGGTATATGCCCCGACTGGGAATTGAACCAGCAACCCTTTGACTCACAGGCCTGTGCTAAATCCACTGAGCTATATACCAGCTGGGGCAGATGTTGGCTTTTTAAAAAGATTTTTATTTATTTTTAGAGAGAGGGGAAGGGGGGAGAAAAAGAGGGAGAGAAACATTGATGTGAAAGAGAAACATCAATCAGTTGGGTCTCGAAAGCACCAGGGGTCTTTAAAGGGGTAATTAAGGTAAAATGAGGTTATCAGGATGGACCCTAATCCAATATGACTCATGTTCTTATAAGAAGAAGAGATAAGGACCCAAACTAGGCTATCTGCAAGCCAAGGAGAGAGGCCTTGGAAGAGATCCAACCCTCCCAACACCTTGATCTTGGACTTCTGGCCTCTAGAACCATGAGAAAATACACTTCTGTTGTTTAAACCTTTTAGTATGTGGTACTTTGCTATGGCAACTCTAGCAGGCTGATATAGTCCCCTTTCTCTTACCAACATCTCTGACCCCCGAGTTCGGGGACCAGAACAATCGTATTGGTTAGACACACAAAAAGGAAGGACAGATGCAGCCTACATTGAGCCTAAACACCTGCTCCTGTTTTCTAAGTCCTCTACAATCTTCCCCTCCCGTTCTGTATCCCCAGGCTTATCTCCCCAGCGTGACAGTCAGTCAAGTCTCCTTGTAGCCTCATTCGCCCCACCTCCCTTTCACACTCTGTCGGATTCAGCTTTTAGAGAAAGTGTACTTCTCATCCAGCTTGGGATGTGCTGCAGGTTCTCCTCGTACCCAGCCTTCGTGGCCCAGTTGCCAACTGCCCCTGCCAGGGGCTCACCTTCTAAATGCCTGTCCTGCTTGATCTTTTCAGCCACACCATTCAGGCTGGATTTCCCTATCTCTGTTTTTTTATAGCCTGCTCAATTTTTTTTAATAGTATTTCAGACAGCTGACACAGGTACATAAAATGCAGCAAGATAGCAAAAAACATATATTTGGCATGGGGGCAAAAGGAAAACAGCAGCAGAGTTATAGAAGGGAGCCAGGAATGAGACAAACCTCAGAAAGCATACTAGTCTTGCTACAGATTTAGCTCACTTTTCAAGAAACCCACTTGAAAAATGAAAACTGAACAGTTGCACAATTCACACTGTATGTCAGATGGAAACAAACCAGTTGTCAGGAGAAGTGAAACTGTTCCTGGTGTTATCAAAAGAAATACATGTCTCCCGAGAGTTGTCGAACTGTTTTATGCAATGAATGGCATCTTTGACATCTTGACAGTGGCCAAGAGATAAGGTTTTGCGAAAGCCCTCACAATGTTACACCAAAGCCGAATTCAGTGACAGTGCTTCCACGGATGCCAAACAGTGGGATTCAGCCATGGAGTTCTTGGCTGGTCTCCTTGAGTTTAGGTATTGGTTTCAGAGGTCTTAGACAAAGAGGGGGATTCCATATGCTTCTGGCCGTCCATCGTATTGTTTCTCTCAACTGAGCCTTGATGAACGCAGTGAACAGTGGATTCAGTTTTTGTGCAATGGCCCAAACCTATTTTGGGTTGCCAACTAAATTCAGATTGCTCACCCTGGAGTTGACCGAAACCAGGAGAAAAGATGCTGTTTCATTTGTCTGTGTTGTAAAGCCCGCAGCCACCAGGGACACACCTGCAGTTGGACTGAATCGGGTTTCTTGGCTGTTGTATTGAGGGAGACCACACACCAACGGGAAGGAACTGTGGGGAGTCTTGGTAAAAAGATGCTAGGAGGTTTATGTTACAGGATTTGAGCTTGTGTTAGGTGATTTGGGGGGAGAGTTCAAGGAAGCAGGAGCTTGCTCTCGATTGGGTGCTATCAGGAACTTGTGGCGATTCTATGATTGGGTATCTTAGTTTTTATAGAGAGTGCAGGGGGGACTGAAGCACAGCTAACACTGTGATTGGTAAGAGGTGGCAATCCTGCTTACAAGCTGAGAGAGAAGGACATGTGGCACTTACACCTTGTTTTTGCCTGCGCCCAGACGTGACTATGGATTGCATTTATTTTTATCTCGCTTCATCCCAGTAATAGAGTGACCTTGTCTGACATTGCCTCCTAGCAACACCACGATCAATTTGCTTGTGCCAGGCTGGCTCCCTGCTGTCAGGGGCTGCTTTTGTCCTTGTCACACTGGAGAGCTGTCAGAGCCTAATCAGGATGGGACCCTACTAAATTGGGGGGAGGAGGGAATGCCTTCAAAAAAGGTCAAGATTTTTCCCTAAAACTTTGTTTTGAATCTGCTCAAACTCACAGGAAGATGAGAGAATTGGGGCCTCTTTTATTCTATATAAAAAATAATTTTAACCCTCCCCCAAATGTTTCAGGGAAATCCCCTGTCCAGGTAGTACCAATCCTAAAAATTAATGTTGGCACATTGATACTGCATCCCTGCATCGCGTGCTCTGGCTGCAAGGCCTCTGCTGGATGTGAAATTTACCTTAGCACCCACTGATGCTAATCATGATTTTTGTTACTTATTAAAAAATAACTCTTTTAAAAAACTGAACTTTATATTTAACTATTAACTCAGAAATTATCGATATAATATTACATTATACAAAGTTTATAAAACAAAGAGGGAAGACACTTCATAGTCCTAATTACTCTAACCCAACTACTGTCATCTCTTTTATTTCTTCTTTTTTAATGTACATTTTAAAACCTATTTAATCATACTGCACATAGCTTCATAATCGGCTATTTTACTTTATAGTGTACAGTCTCACCTTACACTCGTGCTTTTCTATGAAACTACAGAATCATTTTAGTGATTGTTTTTAATGGCTGTATAAAATTTTGCATAAACTTACCATATTCTTAGTAATACTACTGGTGGAAATGTGTAATTTTTCTTTTTCTGTTTTAAATAGCATGAGAAAAAAGATTTTTTAAGCTTACAGGTTTTCCTCCCATTTAATAGAACTGTTCTTTCTACTAAGGCACTTTCAAGATTTTCTCTTTCCCTTTGGAGATGGGGAATTGTCCAGAACATGGGTACATGCCCCTCTTTTTTGCAGTCATTTTGCCTGAAATTCATTAGGCTCCTTCAAGCTGAAACTCAGGCATTTTTTTCTGCAGGGAAGTTTTAAAAATTTTGTTCCTTCTTCATCTCTTCCCCGTTTTCTTGTTTTCTTCCCTAGGGCTTTTGCTATCCACACGGTCGTGTCCTGGGCCTGCCATCCATGCCTCTCTTCCTTTCCCTCATGGTCTCTGAATTTTCACTTTATGGTTTTACTCATTTCATCCTTATGATTTTCCAGGTCATCGAATTTGAGTATGGCTGCAGATCATCTTCTCTTTAAATTCATGTATTGATTTTTTAAAAACGTGTTTTAGAAAGCTTTTTCTTGTGTGCCAAGCTGGAACCTCTTTAAATGCTCTTATTACCATCACTGTTTTAATTTTTTTTAAAGGTTGCCCTTCATTGGCTCTAGTCAGGTTTATTTCATCAGGGACCTGCTCTCATCCATGTTTATCCTTCCTCTCTCTGCCATGCTCCCTTAGGGTCTGCTTCTTTTTCTTTGCTGCTTATTGGGGTTCAGCTGCTGGCATACCTTACCTGGGCAGGAGGAGGTGGGGCTGAGAAGCCATGAAAAGTGTGGTGATCTGCCCCTGAGGGCTGGCAGAGCTGCGGGGATACCATGGTACTGGGTGAGGGGAAGGAGAGGTTCTCCCAGGACCATCCCAGCCTCAGGGGTGGGGAACCCTCAGTCCACCCACTCATCCCCTCCTCGGCTCCTTGTGGCCTCCAGAGACTGGCCAGTGTCTTGGAGCACCCAGGTTGGACAATGTCACCTTTCAGTGCTGGAGTCCGTGGGTCCCTGTGGATCAAGCTCTCCCCAAATCTGACTGTTTCAGATCCTTGCCCTGGGATGCTCTTTGACTGCCCCCCTAACCCCCAGGATCCCACCTGGCCCAGAAGTTAAAGTACCCACTAGTGTTCAGTTTGCCTGCGTACTGCCCAAATTGATGCAAAGCTCAGCACAAGTGGGAGAAACCTGGTGCGGAGTTGTGTGTGTAGGAAAGGCAAGATGCCTCAGTCTACTGTCTTTTCAGAGTCCCCTGCGACTGTGTTTTCCACAATTATTTTACATATTTTGGCTTAGTTCTTCTTTCCTATAATTTTAGAATCACTTAATCAAGTTTAAAAATTCTATGGGTGTTTTTTTGGGGGGAAGTGAATTGATATCTTTCAAATATTGAATCATGGAATATAGGGCTCCGTATTCATTCAAACCTTCTTTAACTTAGGGTTCATTATTTTCTATGCATAAGGTCACATGCTTCTCTCATTAAGATTATGTTTTGATATTAGTTACAGTCATGAATTTCATTTCTTTTATTTTTATCATGTTTTCCTCTAAATTACGGTAATTCAGACTAAGTGTTCTTAAACCTGGAGGTAGTTTAGAAGCACCCAAGGAGTCCCATCTCCAGCAATTCTTCTTATTCAAACTCAAGCCATTATTTTAGAATATTCTTTTTAAAAAGTGCAATGGAAATACAACATAGGACATACACCAGTAATAATCGTCATGGTTTTTAAATCAACATTCTAACATTGGAGACATTCCTGGGATTTCTTCTCAACCTCCAGGTTGACTTTTGGATCAAGGCTGCCCACATTACTCAGTTGCCAGTTCCCCAATGCCTTCCCTTCTTCCATCAGAGGAATCAGGGCATCGCCCTCTGTGATCCCTGGTCCAGCCAACCACAAGGAAGATTCTGATACTTTTCCAGTGTAGCTACAGAGAAGGTGATTGTGAAGAGCTGTGATACCACATGAAACATAAAGACAGCCATACGTGTTTATTTCTCCATGACAAGAAATGTGGAAATTCAACATCCCCTCCTTTTTCTTCCTCAGAGCAGAGATGGTTATGTTAAATATCGTGGTAAAATGACACAAGACACATACCCCAAGGACCTCCTGAGGGAGATTAGCCAATGACAGATGTTCCCCATTAAGAACACAGTCTTTCTTTCCTTTTAAAAAAAAATGTATTTTTATTATTTTCAATTACATTTTACATTCAATATTATTTCGTATTAGTTTCAGGTGTACAGCACAGTGTTTAGATAAACATATACTTTACAAAGTGTTTGCTTGATATTTCGAGTACCCACCTGGCACCATACGTGGTTTTTACAATATTATTGATTATATTCCCTGTGCTGCACTTTACATCCCCATGACTATTTTGTAACCACCAATTTATACTTCTCAATCCTTTCACCTTTTTCACCCGGTTCCCCAATTCCCCTCCCCTCTGGCAACCATCAGTCTGTTCTCTGTATCTATGAGTCTGCTCTTGTTTGTTGTTTATATTGTTCTTTAGACATCGTAAGGCATTTGTCTTTCTGACTGACATATCTCACTTAGCATAATACCCTCCAGGTCCATCCATGCCCGAGGCAAAAGGTAGGCTTTCATTCTTTTTTTTATGGCTGACGAATATCCCATTGTCTACATGCACCACCACTTTCATCCACTCGTGCATCGATAGGCGATTGTGCCGCTTTCATATCTTGGCTATTGTAAATAACACTGCAGTGAACATAGGGATGCTGATTTTCTTTTGATTTAGTGTTTTTGGGTTTCTTCAGATATATACCCAGAAGTGGACTCACTGGGTTATAAGGCAGTTCCATTTTTAATTTTTTGAGGACCCTCCATACATTTTCCACAGTGGCTGCACCAGTCTGCATTCCCCCCAACAGTGCAGGAGGGGTCCTTTTTCTCCACATCTTTGCCAGCACTTGTTTATAGATTTATTTCTGATGGCCATTCTGACAGGTGTGAAGTGATATCTCATTGTGGTTTTAATTTACATTTCTTTCGAGATTAGTGACATTGAGCATCTTTTCATGTCTATTTATTATCATCTGTACGTCCTTTTTGAAGAAGTGTCTATTGAGGTTCTTTGCCCATTTTTAATTGGATTGTTTGTTTTTTTGGTGTTTATTTGTATGAATTTTTATTAAATTTTGGATATTAACCCTAATCAGATGTACTGTATCCTTAGCAAATATGTTCTCCCCTCCAGAAAGGACTGTCTTTTCCCTTTGTTGATGGTCTCCTTTGCTGTGCAAAAACTTTAGTTTGATGTAGTCCTGTTTGTTTATTTTTTTGTTTGTTTCCCTAGCCCAAGGAGATATATCCAAAAATATTTCTAAGAGAAATATCTGAAATTTTACTGCCTATGTTTTCTTCCAGGATTCTTATGGTTTTGAGTCTTGCATTTAAGTCTTTAATCCATTTTGAGTTTATTCTTGTGTGTGGTGTAAGAAGGTAGTCTAGTCTCATGTTTTGCATGTCTCTGTCCAATTTTCCCAACATTATTTATTGTATAGACTGTCTTTACCCCATGGTATGTTTTTTCCCCCTTTGTCAAATGTTAATTGACTATAAATTCATGGGTTTATTTCTGGGCTCTTCATTCTGTTTCATTGATCTATATGTCTGTTTTTATGCCAGTGCAATACTGTTTAATTACTACGACCTTGTGGTATCGCCTGATATTAGGTAGTTTAATACCTCCAGTTTTGTTCTTTCTCAAGAATGCTGTGGTTGCTCAGGATATTTTGTGGTTTCATATAAATTTTTGGATTATTTGTTCTAGTTCTGTGAAATACACCATTGGTATTTTGATAGAAGTTGCATGGAATGTGTAGATTGCTTTGGGTAGTATGAACATTTTAATGATGTTATTTATTCCTGTCCATGAGCATGGTATATCCTTCCACTTCTTTGTTTCTTCTTCAGTTTCTTTCTTCAGTGTCTTATAATTTTCTGAGTACAGGTCTTTTTCCTCCTTTATTAAATTTATTCCTAGGTATCTTTTTTGGTGCAATTTTAAATGGCATTTT
>VMDR010018881.1:0-18793 GCA_007922815.1 Macrotus californicus
GTATACAAAGCTAACTGTGTCCTGATATGAGAAGTTAGAACATATTAAGGAGAAAAATTAATGCTGTTACTCAAAGTATAGATTAAATATTAAATTGAATATTAAATTTAAGATTTATAGTAAAATATATTCTCCAGGTTGCAGTTGAAATAAAAAAAGTTTAAATGAACACTAATGTTAACCTTTATAATTAGAATTTTACTTTTGAGTTACATAGGAGTGTATTTATTAAATTATTGTACTTTAATTTGATTAATAGTAAGTAGAAAAAATAAAATCAGAGGAAATTACAATCTTCAAATGATAGAAGAATTTTGTCCCTAAACTCAGCTACGAATTAGAGTAGAGATCAGAAACCAAGCCAGTCACACAATGGAGCAATATAATAAAAACACAGAAAACAACAGAACAAAACAAAACAGACTGGCACCCTGAAACGCTATACCAAGCAATAGAGACTTCAAAACTAAAGAACAAATTTAAATTATTATTTATAAATCTTTTTCTGCCCGTGTTACATCGTTTGTAGGTATCCCACAGCATTCAAATATTCTGTTCTTCTTTTCAGACCTTGTCATGTTCGCTTTTTCATTTCCAAGGACGCTGTTGCTATAGGCCCAGGTTCAGAGATTCCTTCCTCAGCCACATCCAACCTAAGGAGAGGCATTGCTCACGTCTGAGACAGTGGTTTTTATCTCTAGTGTTTCTTGCTGGTTTCTCCTTGGGATTCCCGTCCCTCTTCTCACATCAGTCCTGTTCTTGAGAGTCATGTGCTTTATCCACTGGAGTCCGTATTACATTAATTGTAGTTGTTTTAAATTCCCAGTCTCATAATTCCAACACCCCTGCCCTGTCTGGTTCCGCTGCTTGTTTTGTCTCTTCAAAATGTGCTTTGTGCCCTTCTGGCATGCCTTGAAGTGTCTTCTGGATCGCTAGCTGTGGCAGTCTGGGTAGACGGTGTTCTGTAAGGAGGACTTTGGACGTGTGGCCAGGAGGTGGGGGTTCGGGGGGGTGTTCAGTACTGGGATGGGTCTCAGTCTTCAGTGGGCCGGTGCCTCTGGACAGGAGGACACTTAGCAAAGGCTTCTCAGTTGGGGTCGGGCATGTCCCGTGCACCAGGTTAGCTGGGCTCCAACAGACCCCAGCAGGTTGAACCCTGGGCTTTCTCAGGTGGTTACCATGCCAACATGGTCCCACTCTTGGAGGTAAATCTCACAGTAATGTGAGATCCCCCGGGGCTAGGTGTCCCCAGAGTTTCTGATTCAGACTTGTTCACACTGAGCCTCCAGCAATTTGTGACTTCGTGTTGTCCCATGGGCGCTGGCCGCCTGGGCAGGGTCAGCCCGGGGGTCTACACTCTGGGGTCCAACGCCCCCCGAATGTGGCTGTCTGTCTTTCTAAATGCTCTGAACAGTGGTTGGCCCATGTTTTTTGCCTCTCGGTTGTATTCAAAATGAGTTGTTCATTGTCCACCTGTGTAGCTTTTTGCTTGGTTTCAGGACAGTGTGGCGACTTCAAGCTCATGACATGTAGAACCAGAAACTAAGCAGTCTTGTATCCCTGTCTCTTTCCGGTGACTTTCCTCCTGGGACAGAATCAACTGCCACTCACCCACCTTCTTTGCCAGACAATTGACCTGTAATATCTTCCTCCCTTGTCAATGAGAATCCCATTGGAAAGGAGAGGCACTTTCCTTCAATATCCTTTCTTCTGAGTAAGTCTAATTAAAGCCTTTTTGACTGCGATGTGTTTCCATGTCTTCAGGAAATAGGAAAGGTTAAAAACATTCAATAACAAAGCTGCAACTCCTTTGCAAACAAAAAGCCAGAGTCTGATGCCTGGGAGCATATATAATTCTATAATTAAGCCCCAGAAAAGCTCTTTCTGTCACTTTGCAGTCAGGACAACAAAGTGAGGATATTAGTAAGTTTTATGTTGAGCTTTCGTGATGAAAGTTTTACACGTGTTTCTTTTTTTGTTTTTTCACAATACTGTAAGATTTTGCTGTTATTCACACGTGCCACGCCATGCACCTGGGACTCAAAAAGAATAAGTGCTTTCTCTTTGAGCATTTAGACAATACAAGTTTAGGAATGAATTTTAAGCCCAGATTTTTATCCTGTTTTTTTTGTAACATCAATTCACAATTATACAGAAATTGCCCTGAAAATCTATGATCAGCTTTATAGGACAGAATTGGAAAAGAAAAAAAAAGACCTCTTCTACACCAAAGATGGTGAAAATATCCCAGGCTTATTCCTGCAAGTGCTTAAAATCCCTCCCTTTGGAGAAACACTGCCCTTCTTGACTTACCGTCTGAGAGGCTGGATAGTCAATAACAAATCCCTGACCTTAACTGAAAATGTAACCTAAATGCAATGCAAATTTTAATCTGCTATTCATCAAGCCTGATGTATGATACAAAACTTCCTTCAAAGGGCCTTGTTAACTGAGTTTTGCAATGAAATATGATATTAATCACAGGTTTCAGACATGTGATGCTTCTCGTTTCTCAGTGATCCGTAGTCTTGAACACCTGTCCTTAATTATAATATTTTAAAGGGAATATTTAATGAGAACTTCTTTCCCATGACAGCCAGTAACTCCACATGAAGGCAACAAGGTGTTTGCTTCTCTTGAAAAACTATCAATTTAATATGCTTCATTTCTAACAGCAACATCCCCTGATGGCCACTTTAAGAATAGAAGAAGCTTGTCCCAACACTAGTGTGCTCCTCTGTTTTTAGTGAGTAGCTTTGTTTTGTGTTGTTGATGGATTTAACTGAGGGCCCCCAATGTAAGCCTAGTTACGTGTGGTGTGCAAAGAAGAGAGGGTATCACAAACCCACAGAGGGACCACTCCTGTGTCGCTGAAAAGATAGGCAGGCAGGATAAAGGTGTTTTCCTCTTTTCAACGGAGTGTCAGAATAGAGATGTGTGTCCTTAAAACAACGCTGCTGCTCAAACTGAACAGAGCGGGTGTGTAGGGGGGAGCTCCTGGCCTGTTGTGAGACTACAAAAGTATGAACGAGAACAAGATGTTTCCTGCTTGTTTGTTTGCTTTTACCGTGAAAAATGGCCACTATATCCAGAGAACATACAATGAGAATACTTTCTCCTGTTTTTAGTTGAATCACGGGGTACTCCTCCGTCCAGCTGAAAAAAAAAAAATGTCATTTGCTCCTCATGTCCTCAGGACTCACGGCAGTTTGTCATTTAAAAGACAGAGTCTGAAACAGACTTGATGACTGGAACATCGAATAAAAATCACATTTTCAGTCCCTTCTGTCCCCCACACTGTCGTCCACTCTCAGCACAGCTGTTCTCATTATCTCAGAATTTCAGTCGAGGCCTTCCTCCCCACGCTCCTGCACGCTTGGGGAAGTCGTCCTTCCAAAGGAGCACACCTTGCATCTGGGGACAGAGTGCTTTTTAACTTGTACATCGTGTGGGAATCACTGGCAAATTACCTTAAAAAATATGTTTGTGTTAATGGACACAGTTCTATAGTGCGTGATTTGGTGTCTGTTTGGAATATATTACAAATGTAATGTAGATCATATTTCATTACTGTTTTTGTTCACTTGAAAGAAGATGACAGGGAGCTAGTGTGTGTAAATGCTCCTAAATTAAAAAGAACGTTTAGCAAACATATGCATACATTTTCATCAGGTTCTACAGTGGAAATGGTAAAGTACAGTTGTCCCAGGGAGTTTTAAGATGAACCATCCTACGAACACTTCAATAGAATCTCAATAATTTCTTGTAAATTGAGTATAGGGTTGAAAGACAGGCGATTATAAAGTCAAATTGAAAATAATAAACAACTAACTTTTAAGGGCACGGCACATCTCCCTCACCTAAGAGGTGGCGGGTATCTCATTTCTTCTGGAGGAGGGAGAGAGAAAAATATTTCTTTCTTCACCTCTCCTCTGTCACAGCCCACAAAGCAGCAGGAGAGGAGCCGGAGACCACCATAGCAACCTGCATAGGAATGGGACCTTTAGTGATAGCTGGTATGTCAGACTAGTCACATGATTATAGAATTCATAAGCAATGATTTAAATATTACATTTGTATGTGCTTCTTCCTCAAGGTAACAGGGTGAAACGTTTCCTGTTAGCTTACTTGTGCAGACATAAAAGACGATATTTTATAAGAACAATTAACATAATATGTCAAAAGAGAGAAAACACCTCATTTACAAATATCCCTGTTAGATTGCTGAGTGACCTGAGCTGAACTTGATTTCTACCTTCTCTGAAGTAAATTTATATCTGCCCTACTTTTAGTAGCTGCTCCATCTCAATTCATGACAAAATTACTTTTCCCTAGTTTTAAACTTTCTTTTCAATTCCCATCCCACAAAGATGATGCAAGAATATTCACTTATTGGTACATTTGTTCAGGGTTGAATAACTCATGCAATCCTGCAATTCGCCTTGTAAGGGCATAAATATCCAAATGGATACAGACAAACAGGCGGCAAGTCCTTGAACAATGTCATTTCATTCAGCCTCCTTTCTCCATGGCATCAGGTCTTCGTAACATCAATGAGATGAGTAGGAACCTAGCTCTTGTTCGTATCAATCAGCCTGTGTGAAAATGGTTTTATTACACATCATTTTGCTCCAAGCCCCAGGACCCCTGGAAGACATTAAGCAAGGACTTCCTGTACAGATATTTTGATAGCTAATAAAGTGGGTTATGAAGAGAAAAGAAACAGCACTAACTAGAAATAGTTTTCAGATAAAAGGATGTTGTTTATCTTGGCAACACAAATCCACTGAGTTTGGGTAAGAGAGAAATCAGAAAAAAGACATTCCAGGTGGGTGGAATAGTTGGAGCAAGTCATGGAGACCAAAACATCAGACACGTTTACAGAAACGTGACTGGTTGATGTAGAATAATTTATATGACATGGACATTATTATTATACAGGGTGTGAGAAGGAAGGCAAAGAGTGGAGCCAGATGTGAGAGGTCAGGGGGTTTAAATTGTGCATTTCATAACTCAGGTTGTTATTTTCACCAAAACCAGACTCTGGAGATAGGACAGCCATCCAGGGTTGCTTGTGAGACTTTTCAGAAGGACAAACATACAGTTTTTAGCATAGAGTAGAACCTTCAAGAAACATAAAAGTATATACCTAAACTCATATATTTTAAGAGTTTGCACCCAATAGATCAGTGAATAAAAAGTCAACCCAACACCACCGAGATACCTCTGACTGCAAATTAGTTGAATTTTCTCTATGTCCTCACATTCTCTTTCATTCTTCCTTGTTTGCTGCTGCTGCCAGTGTTTACCCAGGTCCCATCCGGTTCTGCCCAAGTACCGCTTCCCCTGCCTCCGTGCTCTCTCCCACTGACGAGCACAAGGATGGCACCCTTAGCTCTAGCTCTGAGGGCTGGCTCTCCTTCTCAGATAGGAGATCTTTCTTGACTCAATCCTGGTCATATTTCAGTATGTTTTCTTTATAACCACTCTATTTTAATAATTTCTCTTTCCTGATATGATTATATAAGCCATGGTAAAGAGAGACCTTGTAAACATTGTCTTTTCCATGGAAAGCCTTTATAAATTTTTCTATAACCTGATTTTCTGTCAACTGAATTAATGCTGTGGAGAGCGACCAATCCCCTCATTGGGGTGGAAAAGCCAGATAACGAAGTGTGACGCTGGAGACCGAGACACAGTTCCGCTCCTTTGTAGTTGAGCACGTTAATTAATTTTCTGTAATTTTCTCAGCCATGAAGAGAAATCATAACAATGCAAGTGGACATTGTGAGGAAAAGTGCCTAGGACATTTTATAGCATCTGAGGACAGATGTTAACTCTCTTTTTTATTACCGCCATTACTGCAGTCACAACAGGTTGAAGAGCAATGAATAGGTCATGTTACTTTGTGTAGAAAATCACTTTCCTTTTTTTGATAAGCATGTTCCAGTAAAACCCTGATATTGAAGATAATGTACTATAACATGCATTGTATTTAACTTCATCATGAATGAATTATCTTTGGAGACTTGGTTCCCTAACCAACACCTCTAACTTGTATGTGGACATGCCAAGGGTCACAGACCCTATCACATACCACCGAGTGAGCTGCCACATCCCTGTGAGAGAGGTGACTACTACAGGGACTTTTGCATTTTAGAGAAAATGATTGTCATGAACAAGGCCATTGTTTTTTTTTTTAATCCACAGAGCTTACGAATTATTTTGATGTAACCCTTTGAATTTTCTGCCCAGAGAAAACATTTTAATGCTTTAGTTTATATCAATATATGGAAGGGAAATATTTACCTTTTTCACTTGATCTATTCCTCAGCACAAAGGAGAACTTTTATGACATTTTCCCATTAATGTGCTCGTTTTAGGAATGCTCAAATCCAGCGACCATTTTTCTTCCTTCCTGCCTCCTACACTCTCTAAGGCCCTCATCTCTTAATGCAGGTGTATTGATATACTGATGTAATATAAGAACAGCCCTTATTGAGCTACAACTCTCCATGGCCTTTGGGAGCAGTGGACCAGATAAGACACTTGCAATGTTAAAATCAATTAAAATCCAAAAAACCATTAAATTGCATTGCAGTGAGGGAATCAGTTGGTAGAGTTGGCTACTGAACAATTAAAGGAGAAAATTAGATCAGGATGTTTGGGTTTCTCTTGCTCTTTTAGCCAGGGGTTTGGTGTTGGTAAGTATTACCCATATCTTGTGTGGACGCCTCAGTCAGCTTCTCTCTGAAAGTGACGGCTTCAACTTCCACATCTATGTTTAGTTCTATGGAAGATTCTCACGTTTTAAGTTGCCTGAGCCACCCCCTGTTGCTGATTCACTGTAATAGAAAGTCACAGTGGTATTTTGTGGCACGAGGGTACCATTTAACGCCTTAGTGGAAGAGGAAAGGAAACATGCTCTCCTCTAAGTTGTTGGTGGGTATCTTACAGGGGCAAGCTGTGGCCTAGTGGAAACAGTTTCTGTTTATGTCTCTAATCCTTTAAAAATATCCAATATATTTTAAAATATCAAGATTGCTCTGTAATATCTTTAAGTCATTGCTTATGAGTATAATCGCTATCTTCCAATCATGTAATGGAGTATTAACAAATCCTTTAGGGGTGCGTTCTGTTGGTGGTGAGGGAAGATGAAATGTGAAAAAAAATTCAATGGAAGGAAAGAATACCTAAAAATATATGGAAAACCTAATAACCCCTGATACTTAAACTGGCATGAGGGTCTATGGAGTCACAGAAGAACTATAAAAGGGTAACTGAGTGTTTCTGTGGGCTGGGACCGTTAGCAATGGCATTGCAAGGAGTCTAGACCTCTGGTTGGTTATCTCCTTTTGAAGTAACGGCACACTATTTGATTTATTACATATTATTATTACTTTCAATCTCCTCATCAAGTTTTAAATTAGTTTACAATTTTTTATAAGTTATGTTCAAATGTTAAACTGAAATAGAATTTATTTTCAATATTCTGTTTTTGCTCCCTGTACATTTTTTGGTGTATTCTTAGCAATTATGAGTTGTTTACTTTTCCGGTTAACTGGGAAGCCATCGAATTGAAGTTTAGGTGAGGATTGAAAGATCTTTATAAACTGTTTTGGGAAGATTTCATTTATTTGAATTTTGAGTATTTTAGTGTCTGTGCTCCAAAAGTGTTTCTATTACTTTTATCTCTTTAATTCCATTCCTTAATACATTCATATAGAATACTTCACTAGTACGTGTGTGTTTGTGACAGTCTGTAGTTACACGTTACTATTCACATCTTCAACAGAAATACAGCAAACTTGCTTTCTAGTGACTGGTTGATCCCGGCTTATAAACTGATATGCCCTAAACTGAGAGGGAGCTTAACTTTTCATTAGATTATACTTTATCTTTAAAATAGTCACGTTTGATGATGAATATATCATATCATCATATGCACTTAATTTATATGAAATTTTTATCTCCACCTCCACCTATCTATCTACCTACCTACTTACCTGTCTACATGCTTTTGGATAACTCCGTCTCTCTTGTACACTGTTGGGTTGTTTGTATTGCTTTGTCCCCTTATTTTGATCTGCAATGGCTTCAGAGTGCAGAGTGTGGGATGACATCAGTGGGGCAATAATGTGACTAGGGAGAGAGCCACTGATCTGCATGGTGTCTTCTGGACTCTGACTGGTTTCCACAAAGTGCATTGCGATCCACTCTCTGGATGCTCACCACCCTACCTCTTCAGCTACGGTGGCTCTGTGTGCTTCCCAGGGGTCAGGCATTGCTCCCAGGATTAGTCACTGCTCACCCGCTACCTGGTGCTCTTCACACGGATGCTAGGATGCGTCCTGCCCAGCAGGCCTGTCAGCAGCTCTGCCCCCTTTCACAGGCTTGGATCCCTACATCTGATGGAAAACACCAGTCCACGTAGCTAAGTAACTCTGCCACCTCTGAGTGGGATCGAGATTCACATCCAGATTCATCAGAGTAAAAGTGTTCACAGCCAGAGGCAAAGAGAAAACACTGAAAGCAATAAAAGAAAAATTACATGCCACACAAAAGGGAACCCCAGGAAGATTAATAGCTAACTTCTCATCTTCTCATCAGAAACCAGGGAAGACAGAAGGCAGTGATATCCAGCAAAACTATCTTTCAAAAACGAAGGCGAAGTCAAGACATCCGAAGATCAATAACCCTGAGAAAAGCCACTGCTTGCAGACCTGTCTTATTAGAAATAGTGAAGGAAGTTCTTGAGGCTGAAAACAGGGAACCAGACAGTGATTTGCATCCACAGGGACAGGCAAGGGTGCCAGTCCAGGTAACTGTGGCCACAGCACTGGGGTGGGAAAGGCCACGGTTTGTTTCCATCTCTCTATCCACCTACTGTCTGCGTTAAGCTATAAGATCCATTTGAGAAGGTACATTGTGTTACCCATCCTTTTCATGTGCCCCATTAGATGTGACTTAGTGTAAGGGCTGATTTCAAATGCTTATTTGATGGAGAAAGAGCGGGCAGGAGGGGAGTTGTAGAAAGCAACCTCCCCTGCAGAGCTCAGCCCCTTCGTTAGCGTGCCCTGGCTCTTGAAGTCCGAGGAGGAAGGCACCCACGTATGTAAAGTTCATTGGTTATAACCTTATGGCTTAACATAAAAGTCATTTTACTGCCCTTATTTATTATTTATATTTCATAATGTACAATCACCCTAAAACTGTAGAGGAGCTTGTTGCTATAAAACTCAAAACAAAGGAATAAATAAATGGAGCCTACTAACCCCTTGTCAGAAGCACGTTGCTCACTGACACTAAACAATGTCTATTACTTAGTCATTCACACTGTCAGGAAACAATGGTTTTCCTCCGTGCCTGAAGTAAACATGTTCTCATATACCGTTGCTGTGTTCGTGAAAGGAAAGTAACAAGTAACTGCTTAAAACTAAGGCTTTGCAAAACTGTTATTAACAACCGATTGGCAAATTTAATATTTCATTATGCACCAAACAGTCTATTGCAAAGCCATGAGTATATAACAAAATGGTATCAAAATGCCTATGAAAATACTTAGCTTAAGTTAATTAATTTTAGAGTTTAATTTAAACCTTTATAATTTCTCAGGCTTTTCACCAGTTATTTAATCATTATACTCTAATGGCTTACTATGGGTAACGCAGTTTCCAAACATTGAATTCACTCTAGAATTTTTAGTATTTTTTTTGTACAAATCAACTTCAGAATTACTTTAGGTGGCAATGTTTGCCAGGACCTTTATTTTTAAAAAATCAGTTTTAGGAGGCTGCTCTTATAAGATGACAATGTTGAGCAAGGTACCAGACTTCCTCTCCTCAAACTTAATGAGTGACCTAACCAGAAACAAGCAAAAGCAAAAATATATTACACCAATTCATGAGAGGAAAACAAAGCCCCTTCCCACACTTAAAACTCGAAGAAATAAAGTGGAATGAAAAGGGGGTCAGTATATTTTAGTTTGGGGAATTATAAAATATTATGGAGAAAGGAGTGAGGTATACCAAGATAAAAATCAACTAGTAACTAATAACTAATCCTCATTCCTACCCCAATTTTGTAGACCAAACTCAAAATCCCACTTAACAAAGGTATTGATTCTATAAGTAAGTCACAACCAAAACAAGGAAATTCCACTAAGTTCTATATTTTGTTTTTCTGTTGTTTTTCGCAGCTGGACAGAAAGCATGAAAGGGAAGATTGGATAAACATAATTATCAAGAATTAATTATCTTTAGACTTAAATAGAGATTAACTAGAGTGCATCTGAAAGGATAACAAGTAAGATAAATGCTCTGCAGGAGCTCATTCTCCATGGGGGACACTTCTCAGCATATTCCAGTTGTATGGCTGCTTGTCCACATTTAGAACTAATAACAACTTGGGCAAATACTTACATAATTTACCTTTTTTCCTCCTTTGACCGATGTTCTAGAGGATGGAACATCTACTGTGGAGCCAAATGATGGGGTGACTATATATACAAATGCTGTGTCATGGGCTAACCTATTGGTTTTGGGAAAGTTCGTAAATATCCGCTAGAATCCTTGAACTCTGGGTGTGGAGATAACTGCAAAAAGTTTATAAGACATAAAGTCCTTAAGCATTTGCTAAAAATGGATGATTTTTTAAAGGACTGGTTTATACATATTCAGAGATATTTTTCTGATTTAATGCAATAAACCATTTGGAGACAAGACATTTAAAGCTCATCATTCAGACACGACGCAGATGTCTTAACCAGCAGGTGTCTTACCTACACATCAGCTATTTTATGGTTAAATCTTGGTACTTATTCTGAAGACTTTTTGCCAGATCATTTCATGGCTCAGCTACTATCGCGCCATTCTGGATTCGTACTTCTGAAGAGAGTCCAGAGTTAATTTCTCTGATATCATGACCCAAGAGGCAGAATAAAGACAAGTAATGAACAATCATTTAAAAATTTTTTTAACAAATTCAATATATAGCCTTCACTGCAGCTGAGATTTCTTCTTGTTTTGTTTTGCTTTTCAAAGAAATGATAGCAGGCAATTTGCTGCCAGGGTACACAGGGGGTACACAGACGTCCAAAAGAAGAGGGACGAAAGGGACAGCAAAGAACCTGTATGTGTATAGAGGCTGGATTGACAGCGTCTGCTCCTGGCTTCTGCTCATCACTGACAGATGTTTGTGCCAAAATTGGAAACACAATTGCCATTGGTAGGCACTGGTTGGGGACTGGAACCATGCTGCTTGCAATAAACGGTGAAGAAATTAAAAGTACCACCCTGGCCACTTCACCGGGTCACCCCCGCTGGTGCTCAGTGCAGTGTTACAGACGGGTTATCTTTTGACTTCATGTTGTTCAGGATCTTTTACGTATGATGAAATGAAAACAGCAGATTTGATACTGCCTTTTTAAAAAGCCTTGTGCTGTGCATGTATTTCAAAGGAAGAACACCCAGAAACATCGCTCAGCAGGTAGGCTATTTGTAAGCTAAAGGGAATTATTATTATGACAACCAGGGACATGCAGCCACGTCGAACAATGCAGGGGTAGCTTCCAGACGTCAGCCTTGAAGCAGTGAAAGCCAGACAAGTGGCCTTGGTCACCAAGGTGGAGCGCGTGGTGGGGTCCATTCTCCCTGCCATAGGGGCTTGCTGAGGACCAAGAGTTCGGGGCTGAGAAGAGAGATAGCGGTGAATAAACAAAACACACAAACCACCTCTGGGTTCAAACATGGGAAGAAGAAAATAAGCATCATTAAAATAGAGAGTGTCACCCCTAATGGAATGTTGTAGAGGAAAATATGACCAAGAATGGACATCAGTTGTCATGATGAGGGGACAAATACAGGGTGCAGCAGTAGACATTTTAAACAGAGCCACCAGGAATGGCCACCCTAAGTGGAAACTAGGAGAATGAAATTCCCACCCACAGGTCTGGACAGAGAGCAAGGGAAGGTGCTTCTGGGCGAAGGGAACAAGTGGGAAAATCCACACGGTGGGATGGGGTAGGTGCCATCAACATGTTTTTCTGCAGTTGGAGAGGGAGGAAGGGCAGGAAAAAAATACTCAAGTTTCCTCCTAGAATTGACACATATTTTTCTTCAGATTCCATAGGTCTAAGCACGTTGCATGAACTTAGCTCAAGCTGGGGAGCTGAGGAATACAATTTTCCTCATTAAAGTTCTATCATTTGGTCCTTTAACTCTATGAGCCATCACAAATTCATGTGTGTGTGGGGCTGATATGGCGTGAATATCTGTGCCCCTCCAAAGTTTGTATGTTGAGCTCCTGCTGTCCCATGGTGTTGGGAGGTGGGGTCTCGGGAGGTGGTAAGGTCATGAGGATGGAGCCCTCATGGGTGGGGTTTGGGCCCTGAGGAAGGAGATCTCACAGGGTTCCCCAGCCCCTTCCCCTGACCTGAACATCCTGGAGCCCGGTTTCAGTCTCTGGAACTGTGAGAAATAAATGGCTGCTGTTATAAGCCGCCTAGTCTGTATTTCATTGTAGCAGCCCAAACAGTTGAGACACAGGCCAAGGTATAACATGAAGTTGTTTTCTTCCTTTCTTTTTTTAAATGTTCATGGGTACTCAGTTGTCCCTGTAGCATCATTAAAAAGTGACCATTTCTCCACTGCATTTTAGTCAAAATCAATCATCCATGTGTTAGTCTACTTTTGAATTTTCTATTGTGTTCCATCGATCTATTCATCTATCTGAGTACCAGTTTCTTCCTGTCTTGATTACTGCAGAGCTGTAAGTCTGGAAATCAGGTAGTATCATTCTTCAATATTTTTTTTCTTATCCTTTAAACTTCTTTTTTAAAAAAATCAAAAACTTCTTTTGGCTCACCTTGGTCTTTTATATTTCCATATGGATTATAGAATCAATTAGTCAATATCAACAAAAATAGCCTCCAGGATTTTTTATTACACTGAAAGTATAAATCGATGTGGAAGAAAAATGACATCTTTATGGTAGCGAGTCTTCCAAACCCTATTAGTCTTTTAATTTCTCTTAGTGCTCATACAGGTCTCCCTGCAATTTGTGAGATTTGTCTCTGTTTTCATATTTTTGATGCTCTGCTGAATGGTAATTGTTATTTCAGTTTTTGGTTGCTTCTGGGTAATATATAGAAAGACAATTGCTGTCCTATATTCTCTGCAATCATGCTAAATTCACTTCCCAGTCATAGTAGTTTTGTTGTAAATTCTATTAGTTTTCTACTACTATGAACAGGTGGTCAGTGAACAAAAACATTCTTCTTCTTGATTTAGATGTCTTTTTCATTATTATTTCTTTGCTCGCTGTTTGGCAATTCAAGGTTGAATAGCAGTGATGGCTGTGAGCGTCCACATCTTGCCCCCAACATTACCGAATGGCACCTGTCTTTAACCGTCAGCTATGCCCTACTTGTAGGAGTGCCCAGGGTGACCTTTATCAGGCTGAGGAAGATCCCTTCTAATTCTCTGAAAGGTTTTAGCAAGAATTAATATTAAGTTTATTCAACATTTTCTGCCTCTACATTGACAAAAAGAAATGGCTTGCGTGCCTGTTTTAAACCACTGAGATTTTGCAATTGTCTATTATATCAGAACATTCTAGCCTATTTTGAATAATATCACACATGTTTATGTATTTATTGTTTGAATATATTGTATAGGTATCTTGTGATAGTAGGTGCAGTATATGCCCCCTTTCTTGCTGTATGGATTAAAATTCTATCAGCACCAATCCAGGTATGCTACTATTTAGAGTGGTTTCCCTGTCTTCACCGAATTGTGTTTGGAAAGTACGGTTCTTGTACTGAGCCTATCATTAGGTTGACACACGAAGCCTCGCTGTAACGGGAGCTCTTTGCTTTCCTTGAGTTTCCTAAACTTGTAGTTTTCACCTTTGAAGAAGCTGAAGAAAACATTAAAATAATAGTATTGTTAGTAATAATTACAATAATAACAATGATAACTGACTCGAAATGTGCTAACTCAATATGTGTCAGCCATGTCTACTTGGGCAAAATCTCTAATACATACTTCCTATAGGCTATTCACAAACATCTAATTGTTTTTCTCTGCAAGTAAGAAGTATTATCATTAAAAATACTATTCATTGGGCTTTAAATAAAACTGTAAAAGTCCCATTTAAGCACACAAAAGTCATTCAAGTCTATAGATGACATGAGGTCATGAACATGAATTGTGCTGATCCTATCAGTGTTGAGGACCATGGGTTTTGCATCCTTAAAGAAAGAAATATGGACTTTTGAAAAGATACCATCAGTCCTATTCAGTAAAGCAACAGTGGTGCTCTGTGATGCTGTATTGAAGGCCCCTTATCATCCCTAAGGCTCCTGCTTGTCCAGGAAAAAAAAATGATAGGAAAAGATGGCTAGCCTCAGAGCTTGAGAATGGCAGATAAGGGTTAGAGCGTTCATTGTACTCCAAAATCAAGCTCATCGTCCACAAGTACACATCGGGTGAGCAGACTTGACCTCTCCCTTTAGAACCAGTGAACCAAGGGCGCTGGAGAAGGCACCCAGCACATGCCCAATGTCTGTGCGCACCGCTCACATCTGGGTAACATGGAGTAGCTGGTCTCTTCGTCAGAAGTGACCCTGTTTTAAGAGCCTCCCAGTTTGCTGCAGATACTTCGGTCTCCGTGTATTAAAACATTGTAAAAGACTGCAGCCTGTTCACGCCGGGTTCACGGTTGCCCTTCCCTACACCGAGTCCCACGGAAAAGCAAAGGAGTGTGCACGTAACCTCATTAAGTAAGACACCGAGTCTAAGAGGCACACACAGCTTTTAAACAGACTAGCTTGGTCCATAGTAATAAGAAACATATTTCACGTCTGTTGCACGGTTCGGGGCTTTTAACAGCTAACAGGCTACCTGCTGGAGAGAGCCGTATCCCGCCCCCGTCCGCCCGTCATTGTCAGGGGGAGCGCGGCTCCGAAGAAGCACTTATCTCACACACTTTATTGCTTGATAGCTTGCTGATTGCTTTTACAAAGCAATAAATTGACGGCCTGATTCAGTACTGACATCGGGCTGCGTTCGTTTTCAGTGATTGATGTGCTGAATTAGAACTCGTGTTCCTCTCTGCTTAGGAATATGAAACTCGAAGCAGGTCTGTCTGGTGTAACAGATGAAGTAAGATAACGGGTGCCAAATGAGCCATATTTACTCATCCGAATAACTAACTGGCTTTTTCCTTTAATAACATTTCCATAATTTATGTTTTAATGTCTCCATTTGCAATTAAATTGTCTAGCCAAATTAAAAGAAACTTGAAAAAATAAAGGTTGTATTTCTTAACATTTGGACTTTCAAAGAAGTTGCCATAAAGCATTGAAAATCAGGATATGTAAGTGATTAATTAATCGATTAGATAAATTTAATACTTTAACTACTTTTCAAATTTAAAATACTATTTATTATTTTCCATTAACTAGAGTTTTGTGTGATTCTGTAACTTTAAGATAGGGATGAAACTAGAAAGGTAAAAATAAGTAAAACTATAATAGAAAAGCAAAACTGTTGCTTCCATTTGATGTTTCACTCTTTAAAAAATGTTCATGAGGACAAGCTTGATGGAAGTAACATTAATATTAAACACATTCCCATAGAAGCTAGCCAATTCAGTCCCAAGATTTTTCATAGCTTAGGAAAATCAAATAGCCAGTGTATTCTCAATGTAGTATATCCAATGACAGACACCCTGATGCATAATTAAATGATCTCTGTAGCCCGGTGGTTCTCAGCAGGGCACACGGCCACCCCAGGGAACCCTCAGAAAATATGGAGACGCATTTGATCGTCCACGGTAGGGTGTTGCAGCTGACACCTGGTGGGTGGCCTCCAGGACTGAGGCTGAACACCCTGCAAGGCAGAGGACTTCCCTCCACAACCAAGATCTGTCAGGCTCCCAAGGTCTCAAGTGCTGAGGTTGTGTGCCCTTACTGTAGATGTTTCATGGCAGCAAGTGTGTCTTGTGGGGCTTCCTGTTTGAGAAGCACGGATGGTGTCCTTATCCTGTTAGTGTGACGTATCTCCACCAGACAGACACACACTGTTCATCTGTGCTTTGTGCCAATGTCTCATCCCTCTGACCCATTAACGCAATGAAACTGTGGCCTATGACCCAGGAAATGTAACAGGTAGGGGAACTAGGGCATGTTAAGTCCAGCCCATGGGGGGGTTAGGGAACAGCAAAACGAAATCAGCGGAATTTAAAAAAAGAGGGTGGTTACCAGCAGTAAATCAAGAGTTATATTATGGTAATGCTGACTTGATGATTAGAGTTGAAATTTGTGGACAAGAGAAGATATCTCATGATTTAGGAAAAGCTTTCTGGCTCAGATTAAATCTGAGCTGACCTGCAACCAGTTGCAACAGCACTAGCTACAGTGCCATTGTGAGAAAATGTTGATTGTGTCCCAGGTTTGTTAACACTAGTGTGGGGATGGACTGAGTTCTCTGTGTGTGTATTTGAGAGACAGAGAGAAGGGAGACGTGGACAAATGTGCAGCAGGAATGTGTGCTATATCTGACTTTTGTTATTTATGATAGTTCAAAGTGGGGCAGAACGAAGAATTGAACAAGCAGTATTTCTATTAAATCACAGTCAAATAACTATTTTATTTTAAATGAAGACTACAAGTAGCAATTCAGCGACACAGTTGACATGGGTCTTTCCTCCGTATATGTGGCTGGGGATTTCGATTACATAATAAAATGCTATGAAATGCTGAAAGAAATGGCTCAGCCAGGGCAAATTTGGAAGCGTCAAAGCTCCCTGTAAGGTCTCTAACAGGACCATGCCAGTGACCCCAGGTGCGTAGGGCTGTGCAGAATTCCCGGGGCTGTTGTTTTCTATTTTTTTTTCATCCTGCCCTGGAGTTTGCCATTGCTCTGAATGCCACAGATTGCGAGCCTGGGGTTGGGGGGAGGAACACTACCTGCTTATTCTCCAACATCTTGAAAAAAATTGGGTGTCCCATGACTTCCACTGGCAATAAAGGCCAACCAAGGAAGACACGTCTGGATGTGAATCCATCACAACAGTGTGAAATATCCAAACAGAGGTCTCCTAGAGAAAATCAAACCAGATGGACATTATTCATAAGTTGACATTGCTACATTTTATGAGATGTTATTTCTGTTTTCTAAAGTAAATTATGGAAAACATTAGAAATATAAAAATATAAATTTTGAATGTATATTTTTGGGGTCAGTTTTTCTTAAATTAAAATAAAATACCACATGGTGATTAAACATCCAACTCACAGGTGGGTTTTCTTTTGAAACTAGTAGTTAAAATTCAACCTGGTTTTATGACCACATATATTTTTACAGGGATGTTTTGACAACTTTGTTATTGATCTATTGATCATAGCAAAATCTCTAAGAAGACGTTTCCTATTACTTGTCAGTACAATGAATGCCATATTAATATCAATTATGCAAACACATGAGACCAAATAAAGTGGGTATGACAAGGGGGCATGGAGTTATAGGCACACCAGCATTAGCAGAGGGGAAAAGGAAGGGGAGCGCCCCAGACGGAAATACAGACTTGGGCCTGCCATCTCCCAAGCTAGGGCGCCCCACCTGCCCCACACAGCCCGTCCATCCCGCACGTGAGCTTGAATGGTATCTGTAAGACAGCTTCCTCCAAGAGTACACGAGATGGGGATTCTCTGAATGCTCTGGTCACTTTTTACCTCCTTCTGACGCATCTCAGTCTACCTTCCAGGTACTTTTGTGCCTGCTGCTCTCCTCTGCCCGGTTGCTCTCTCTAGGAGAGCAGCCTTTGAATTTTTTATCATTTGATTTCCTCGGTCCCTGGCAGAGTGCTGGGTGGATTCTTAAAGAGCACTGGTTGAGTAAGTGGATGGTGGGGAAGAATGGAATAGATGGGAGGGTTTATACTCGAAACATTTAAATGTTTGGAGAAGCTGGGAGGTGGCTTCCGAGTCTTTGAAAGAAAAAGCAGAGGAAATGTGTCAAAAATGGGAATGACCAGCGAATGTGACAGAAAAAGGAAATCGCCGTGTGTTTTATAAGATTGGTAGTGTTTCTCAGTGTGAGATGCTCCCAATACCCAGTACATTCACTTGGCATTCCATAGTATTTGAACACACTCCGCTTTGTTCTTTCAAAACGTGCCTCTGAGTGTCTGTGAATTGTTTACTCACACTCCATCGCTTCTGTAGGTCCCCCTGTCAGTTCACTTCCCACCACGCAATCATTCAGTTAAGGGAGAAAGACAAGTTACTTTTGAGTTTATTGTTTCATCTTCTGGATCCAGCGCATTTCTTTTCAGTGTAGCTTCGCCTGCTCACGTGCAAGTCAATGCGCCCCACTGCCTAGCTTGTCCTGGAACTGGGCTGTTGCAAGAAGTCTGCATGGCGGTTTTGGCTTGATGATCCTCTATCTTCTCAAAATGACTGTAAATACATCTACTCTGTATATATTTGATTGTTCGATAGAATTGCTGAATACTAAGTGAAGGATGTTTTGAGTACTTTTCTTCCATAATTAGGAGGAATGCCGATTTTATTTCTAAGCTTCTTTAGATTCCTTTGTCATACCTGCCATCACTTCTAACTTTCACACACACACTACCTGCATTCGTTAACGCTAAGGGAAGGCTGAGCCACCGAACTGTGCACGTTCCCCTCAAGTCACGGTGATAAACGTTACAGAAGAAGAAAGGAAGCAAAGGCTCAGGAAAGGTGTCTTGACTGCATTAGGAAATGACAGTTGTGCCCTGATTT
>VMDR010018882.1:0-18789 GCA_007922815.1 Macrotus californicus
GAGACATTGATTTATTTGAAAGGGAATGAGACATAAAAAGACTCATGGTGGGTGGGATGGGATTTAGAAACAAGTTCAGGGAGATGTGGAGGCGGTGAGCTACAGATACAGGTAGACTGGGAGATCGTTTAACATTTAGGACATTGGAGGTTGTAGTGGTGTCTAAGAGGGCCCAGGGGACAGGAGAGTGGGGTGAAACCAGCAATAGTCTTGAGCCCAGAATGGTGGACAGCGCCCATTTTGGGGAATGAGGCCGACTAGGAGCAAAGGTACAAAAGAACCAAGAAGAGGAGAGGCAGGATTAGGGGTGGTCTTGAACTTGGGGTGGGGTTAGAGGTGATGGCCAGCAGTGTTAGGTGCCCTGGCAGCAGGAGAGGCCAAGAACTGTGAAGATTCTTGAGGGTGAAGGGGATTAGGAAAGTCAAGGCATAACAAAGGGACATGACCTTTTCAGGAAGTTGGCAAAGAAGGGGAAGAAGAGCCTGTGCCTGGAGCAGCTGGAGAGAGGTGAGGTCGAGAAGGCAGTGGAGATCACCACCGATGCAGGACCCGAGGGAGCAGCAAGCAATGGTAATCTCTAGGGGGCTGTGACTTACTGAAAAGGGAGACTGGTCCAGGTGGAGAGCCTGAAGTAGATTTTGGTCCCAGAGCTGTCGTCAAATGGCTTTGTTACCATAGCAACCACTTAGCTTTTGCTCCCTCCCTCTACCCCACCCCTGAAAAAAGAGCCAGTACTGCCACCTCACGAACTGATTGCCTGACTCCAGTGCAGTCACGAGTATGAAAGTGCTAGCACTCCAGTAAGGTTATTTCTATGGACCATCAACTTGCTACGCCTTAAAATTTGTGTTTCAGCATTCCGTTGTTTATTTTCTTTGAAAAGCACTGAACATTCACATGCTTCTCTGAAGTGGTGCTTCCTTTTTGAGTCCTGATCAGGGAGTAACACAATTGTGTTTTTTCAAAAAAAACAAAACAAAACCCTTCAAGTCTGCCTCTAGATTGTTTAGTGGGAAGCCTGGTGATGTTTTCAGAATCAAATGTATTTGTCTAGCATTGAAAGGGTCAAAGCGGGATTGTTACAGATACCATTCTTTCTAAATATTTAACAATTAGAACAAATGAGATGTATTTTACATGTATTATTTTTATGGCTGAATTTGACACTTGTGTATAAGGAATTCATGTAGCTTTTATTCTTTAAGTAAATGAGATGTAACCACTTAGTCTTTCTTATTCCTTCACCACATAAGGATTTTCTTCAAATGAACTCAAAATACCTCTTATGAATACTCCTATTTTTAACTGAATGTTTCTCTTCTGAAGTTCTTCTTCAGTGTTCTGATGGATCCTTTTTTTAAAAAAGTCTCTTAATTATGGGAAGTGTCAAACAAGCACAGACCCTGAGTGGCAGAATGAAGCGTTAGGCGGCCATCACTGGTTGCAGCAC
The DNA here is from genome assembly GCA_007922815.1 of Macrotus californicus. NCBI lineage: Eukaryota > Metazoa > Chordata > Mammalia > Chiroptera > Phyllostomidae > Macrotus > Macrotus californicus. Next base: position 1,451 of record VMDR010018882.1, read on the forward strand.
GATGGCCTCTGTTTTTGTCCCTGCCCCACACATGACTAAGGAGATTGTGTAGGCGCCGCCCAGAGTGGGAGAACACGTCCATGCCAGACTCCAGGTGTGGGGCCAGCAGTACAGAGACAGTAGAAGCCATGGGGGTGATTGGACCCCTGGGGGAGGGAGCAGTGGGCAGAAGGTGGAAACTCAATACAGGGAGACTCAAAGATTATTTACCTCTGTGGTATGTAAAGGTGACATTCACAGATATCCTTAAAAGTAGGTGACTTAAACTGCACTTGGTAAAACAGGCCCAATTTCTAAGCTGCTCAGTAGTGTGCTCATATATCGAGCAAACATGTTCTCTTATTTTGGCAGGTGACCAGTTAAAGTGATACCACTATTTCATCTCTTTGTTAAATATGTAATCATAAGTCTTGGTTGACCAGCACCCTCCCCCCCCACCATAGAACATTTGGATAAAAGACCAAAATGTTCAGGATACATATTTTAAATCCATATGATTTATTTTGATATTTTAAAAAACAACTGTTGTCAAGCACCTATCAGTAACTTGTTGAGATTTAACAACCCTTGAGAAAGGAAAAGGGGGCAGGAAAGAAACCTGGGAGATGGGGAAGAGGGGACACCATTTTGCTTGTTTGGCACCCCATTCGGAAGTTGCCACCCCAGGGCTACTTGTCACTAGGAAGGTTGCTTCTGGGAGGAGGATGGTCCCTGACTCTGGAGCAGGGGTGGCTTCCTTGGGGAGCCCGATTTAATTGGGTACTCAGTGTGTGTAGGGAGCAGTGCCTGGTGCTCACCTTGTGGCTAAGGCACCTGTAGGCTGGGGCACCTCAGCCCTGACTCCCTCAGGGTTGCAGAGAGTGGCTCTGGGCTCACCCTGAACCATTCAGGTGGGAAAACACTGAAGGGATTGGGGGTGGGTTCTAGGTAGTGAGCTCTTGGTTTTCCTTTTGAGAGGTTCCAATTTGGGGGGGGGGCGGATTATGAGTGCCAGGAGGGAGGGTTAAATACAATTCACTGAAGGAATTGAGGAGGAGGCACTGTGATTTGAACCTGGACCTTCAAGGATGGGCGTGGGATTGAGGAGCAAGAGAATGGACATTTTAGGCTGAGAGAAGCCACATGAGCAAAGGTGTGGGTGGCGAGGACCGCTGTTCTTAAGGAGTGCTGGTGCCCAACAGGTCACCGTGAGGGATTTTGAGGGTGGCCCACCTGGATCTAGGATCAGGTCTTTGTGAGAACACTTAATGAGGACAGGGATGGCGACCTCCCCTCCACCCTGGCTGTGCCAGCCTTGCCGTCCATGCCTGCCTTCAAGGGGTGGATTTGCTGGCTGGGAGCCGCCCATCTGTGTTCCCAGTTCCTGCCCCCTCCCTCTGCTCTCCATCTTGGGAACCTCAGTTTTGGGAAGCGGTTCACTTGTCTGTAAAATGAAGATACCTCAGTAACCACTTGACAGAACTGTGTTTCCAGTTGGGTCCTTGGCATGCTTCTGGCACCTGGACAAGCCCTCTGTGCTTGGGTGCAGGCGGGCTGGTGTGCCTTTGTTAATGTCTTGTTAGAAAAAGTTCCCCCAGTAGCTCCATCCCATTTCTTCACTTCCTGTTTTTTTCCTCCCCCAAGGTATGACACCTATTGATTCGTTTTGTTTGGATACATTATTTAAATCTCTGCACTTGCCAGTTTTACATAACTTTCTGTGATTTTCATGCATGGGTTTAGAGAATGAGTTAGGCAGTAACCTCAAGGCTGCTTCTCTCAGGGACTTCAAATGGGGAGGCCTGGAGCCTGAGGTGTGGGTCTTATGCTCCTTGGTGTCCCCTTCACAGTAACCAAGGGCAAGTGCTCTTTGAGAAAACATGTTACTGGAAGCCTTTATCCTACCAGCCAGGAAGTTGAGACTTCCAAAGGCAATTTATTAAATTATGAAAGATGAATACAATGAATGTCATTGGTAGTAATTTATTTATTGAAGTTATAAAAAATGAATTTCATATGCTGTTTGCAGTCCCAACTTGCAGCATGTTTTCTTGATTCTAGGAGGTTTATATATATTTTTTATGGAAGGAAAACAGATGTGAAGTTTTATTTTGCGGTGGAATTTGAACCTGGAAACTGATGGAGATACTCTCAGACACTGTGTTTGATGCGGACAGGACTTACCAAAAGTAGTGTATAGAATTGGGGTGGCTGGTGGTTGACTTGAGAGAGTTTGTAGAATACCTGTTTGAAATGGCAGATTGAACTTGGCTGCTCACGTGCTTAACGCTTAGTGATTGTTTGAAAGTCGAAAGTTTCGAATTCTGTCTCTGGTCATTTATTACAACTCATGGAATTAAGTGGTGGGGAATGATGTAACTTTGAAAGTCAGTCTTAAAACTTTGAGGAAAGTCAATTTTTAATTTAGTTCACTTACTTTTTAATTGAATTTCTAGTGCATTTTAAAATGATACTAATCTCTTTTCCAATTCCTATATGGAAATGTTCTTTCTTAATTGATTTCACCAGCTTTTTTCTATACGTGTCTGTAGACATAAGTAGTCCACATAGCAGGCACCAGGCTGCCTCCTTCTCTTCCCATCTCTGCACCAAGATTGCCATACCATGGCTGGTGGCCTACTTATTTCCAGAAGCATTTATATAAGAGCACTTTGCCAACTTGGTTTATATAATTGGATTCTGTTTCTGGTCCAATACTGTAATTTATGCTTGTGGATTTTCATAAATATTTTTCACTTTATTTATTTATTTTTATTTTATTTTTAGAGAAAGGGGTAGGGAAGGAGAAAGAGAGGGAGAGAAACACTGATGTATCAGAGAAACATCATCAGTTGCCTCTTGCACACGCCCCATCAGGACCTGGCCCACAACCCAGGCATGTGCCCTGACTGAGAATCAAACCAGTCACCTTTTGCTCCGCAGGACAATGCTCAACCAACTGAACCAGACTGGTCAGGGCCATTTTTATTAATTTTTAATTGCTTTCTTTCTCCTCTCCACCATCCCTGGGGCCTATATTTGTTTACAGATTTGTTTGATTGTAAGAGACTCTTGGAGATATTTTTAGGTGCTGTACTGCATTGAGATGGCCCCAGGTAATGCTGCCCTGGTGGATGAGGGGTGAGGCATTGGGGAGAAAGCACAGGAATTGGAAAAGGCTGCTGACCCTTGTGAAGAGGAGCAGCCTGCCCCAACAACTAAACAGCCCGGGGTCAGAGCGGGTGCTCTGGAGGGGCATGGGGAGTCTGGAAATTCAGGGCCTGTGTGTGAAATTATACAACAGTGATTTGTCTAGAGCAAAAGACTCGTGATCAAAAAGATCTGTGAATAAAAATGAGTCTTTCTTCCTTCCTTAACTGCCCCACCCCTTTTATGTCCTTATCCTCACATTTATTGGTCAGTAAATTGTCTGAGAGGCAGAAACCAGAGACAGAGAAAATGAACATGGCCCAGCCCCCGCCCTTGAGGCCCTCCCTGTCTGTAGGTGTGTCAGACGTGTTAACAACAAGGTGTGATAAATCAGGTGAATGAGTGTGAGGTATAACAGCAGAGTGTAATGTGTTCCCAGGTATAATGCACATCGATGTTTTTGGCCCAAACTTTCAGGAAAAAAATCTTTTAATTTTTTAATTCATTCATTTATTTATTTATTTTTAGAAACAAAACCAATTATATTCCAGGATATTATTTTACATACGGATATTGTTATTGCTTTCTAGAGTTACACTTTTAACATGTAAGCATAAATAAAAGAATTGAAAACATTTATATAGATAAAGAATTAGTACTACCCATGTATAATGGGCATCCTTATTTTTCCCTCAAAAATTTGGGCAAAAAAAATGTGCATTATACACAGCAAAATACAGTATTGAGTTGGCCAAAAAGTCTGTTACATTTTCATCCATAAAATAAAAGACACCATTTTCATTTTCACCAATAACTTTACTGATTTGGATATTTTGAGTATGTCGGCTCTCTCCTGCTATTGGCTTCTTGTGGGAAGAGGCCAGGGGTGCTGCTGAACATCTCCCAATGCATAAGACAGCCCCACAGTAAAGAAACATTTGGCCACAATGGCAATAGTACCAAGAAACTTCGCAAACCACTTTTGACATGTTTGATCAGTCACAGCACCTTCTCCATACACTGCACAAATCTTTTTGGGTTTCAGTTGCATTTTTAACTTTCTTGAAATAATAAAGCATAGTACACTGAAAATGTTGCATATCTTCTTCCATCTTCAGTATTAAAATGGCTGCACAAAAATTCACCAATTTTGATAAGCTTTTTTTTTAATGCACATGATAGCTGTCACAATACAATCTTAACAAAACTGTTTCACGTGACGTTAAAGGCATCTAAGCACTACTAGAGCCGTGGTGCAGAAAAAACATAAAGGACTTTTTGGCCAACCCAATAATAAAAATACACCCACTCAGTGGGCAGCAGGGAGGTGGTGCTGGGGCAGTTGGCCTTTTTGGCCTTCTTGTTTTTGATGTTGTTGGTCTAGAATAGAAGCTGTATCGTGTGAGAACGAGACTTGTGTCACTAAAAATAATTCTCACTGCCCTGGTTGTCCTCCCTATGTCTGACCTCAGGTGAGGTTCTGTGGCTCCTTGAGCCTTAGTTTCCTCTTCCATCAATGAGGTGGTTGCAGTATGAGCTCATGTACTGATAAAGAAATGCTAGTTGTTTGTTTATGGAAATGAAATTGGGTTATGGTCCGTGCGTGGAATGTGTGTGCATGTTAACAGAAAACGAAGGCTGAGATGGTTCAGTTAGTTTGTGGCCGACACTTGTTCTTCTGTCACCTTTTCTGACATGGGCTGGTGGCCTTTCCTCTCAGAGTCAGGATTTCTAGGCTCCAGACCATCTCTGCACCAACCTGTGACAGATCTGGGGCTGTGCTGGGTGCCCTTCACTTCAGGCTGCTGCGCTGGACGGGAAGGCAATGAAAAGGCTGTGTTTTCTCTGTGTGAACAGCTCTGACAACAGGGTTTTGCCTCAACTTGTTTGTGATCAGGCCAGTTTGAGCCCCTGCAGTCTCTCCTTCTGGAGTGTGGGTAAATACCTGACACGCCTGCAGGGCTCTGCCTCTGGTAGGAAGGCACCTGCAGTGTCAGACCAGGACCCCTGGGCAGTGAACAGTTCTCAGCCCTCACTTTTATCTGCATCATTCCTTTCTTGTATTGATTAAGCCTTGAAATTGTCTACGCCTTCTGGGTATCCATAAATGTAATGATTTTAGTTCCTAAGTTATTTTTCTCAAGTGCAACTTAGGGATTCTTAAAGTCCTCTTTGAGTGACAGTGTCGTGTGGTAGAAAGGGTAAGAGCTGAGACTTGGGGTCAGGGTCTAGGGTCCATGTGCTGGCCCTGCCGGGATTAGCTCTGTGACCTCAGACTAATTACTTCACGTTTTTGAGCTTGCGAAGGTTAATTGAGATGAGAATGTCCCGACACAGAAGAATGGGCAAAGGGCATGGGGAGTAGGACAGTCAGGAAGGAAGTATATGGAGAGACGGTGCAAATTAAGATAGGCAGCTGCCCTTTTTTGGTAAAGATGAAAAAGGACAATGTCTATGGTCATTGCGAACAGCTTCATGCTCCTTGTGGGTGCACAGTGAGAGGGTGAATCAGTCTGGCCTTTTTGCTGGGGCATGGGGGTGCTGGGGATGGAAGGGGAGGGGCAGGGAATAATTTGATTATACTCTAAATGACTGAAATGATTTGTTCTCTTTGTAATTTTTCTAAAGGAAATAAAAGACAATGAAAAAACACATACATGTGAAGTTGTTCTTCCGTTGTTTTTCAGTTATAGGGAAAACTAGAAATGACCCATGGGCTGGTGATTGGTAAAACAGACCACGTGCCTGTGTTCTGTTAGAGGTGCGCTGGAGATCTGATGATGGAAGACAGCCTGCCCAGATCATGTTCTTTTTCCCTGTGAACTGAATCTGCTTTACAGAAATTAAATCTCAGTGAACACAAAAGCTAACGACATTTATAATCAGCACAGACATCCAATTTGGCGTTCTTCGTTTTTTCCTTGTTTCATATACCTGTGTGATTTGGTCAGTTTCTTTTCTTTCTTTCTTGAGGGGCTGTGGCAGGAAACACATGGCTCCAATCCCCCAGCAGCAGCAAATAAGTTAGGCATTGGCATGACCCATCTCGTCCTGGTGGAGAGGCCCTGGGCCCACCTGCACTGACCTACTCTTTCCCTTGTGGTGTCAGAACCCATCTGCCCACCATCCAGCTGTGTCAGTCTGTACCTGCAGGCACCCTGTGTCCCTGCCACATCTCTTGCCTGCCTGGTTTATCTCCACATTTCTGAAATCTATCCTGTTTCAAGCTCCACTCAATTCAGTGTAAGTGACCCATGTTTTAAGCCCTTTCTCCTAACTCCAAACTCAAATAAAAAAGTTCTTGGTTGGAGATGAATTCGAGTTGGTGATACAGAGATTTACAATTTGTGCCAGTTTCTGACTGTTGCCTCTCAGTTCCAAATCGACCCTTTGTTACCTGATCTGGGAAAAGGGATTAGAGTCTTCATATGTTTTTCCTTTGTCTTGCATGAGTTGAGGGCTCTGAAGAGGATGTTGTGAGAGGAAGGGATTTTCTTTCTTGCATCCTGGTGTACTGAGTGTGTGTCTTCAGGCTCCTAGAGAACCTGCCGCTTTTCCTGCACTCCTAGGTGCCTGCTGGGCACAGCTATTTCTAGCATTTGGCTGCTCGGTGCTTGCTTCAGCTCTGGCGGCAGCGGTGGGAAGGGGAGCCTGCGTGCAGCCCAGGTCACTGCTCTGCACCCTCTCCTCAACTCCCACATTGTGGGCCCCATGGTCCTGGCCATCTAATGCGCTGGCCACCCCGTATTTGTCCTGAGCAGCTACCCTGAGCTGCTCCTGGCCAAGCCATCCATTGGCATTCTGAACTCCTGCAGAAGGAGGCCTCTCCAGTTCCCAGTTCCAGCAGCACCCTGACCGCCTCTGTGTGCCTGGCTCCCTCTCTGCATGCCCACCCAGCAGTCTCGGCACTGCATCCCCAAGGTTTGTTTCCTGTAGCCCTCCTGATGGGGAAACTGTTTTTCAGGCTTGGTGCCTGCATCCCAGAGGGTGGTCCCTGGTTTCCTAGTGAGTGGACCATCTCTGAACATTTTGTTCTTCCACATTTGTTCTTTTTTTCAGGTACTTCTCATCTGCACTGTGCACTCTTCAGAGTTCTAGTGCATCTTTACAGTTACTCTGTTATTCCTCGTACTAAACTTCCCCTGCTGAAATTACTGTGGTGTTTTTGTTTTTGCCTCCTCGTTGGACCCGGACTGAAATATATCCCATGTATCCCAACTGAGCAAACAGAAGAAGGAAGCAGAGAGATATCTTCTAGGGTAGCAATTTTCAACTGGTATACCACAAGAGGTTTTAAAGCATGCAGTACCCATTTAGTCAGGGGCCCTGACCTCTTGTCCCTAGATTGTCAAATAAAAAAATGACAACAGTCAACACAAAATAGCTGTCCAGTGTGAATGAATCAAAATTATGCCTAATTTTTTTTTTTGTCAGATTGGAAAAAATACATTTTTTGGTGTACCACAGAATTTTAGGAATAGTTCACCTGTGCCAGAAGATGAAAAAGTTAGAAAGTCACTGTTCTAGGGGTTTCTCTGAGGGCTCATTGAGAGCCTGCCAGACTACAGTTATTTGTACATAGGTCCTGGAGCCTGGAGTAGAAACATTTACCAGCTCAAGCCAGGAAGTGACTACCTGTATTGCAGCATTTCTGTTTAAAAGTGATTTCCCACCTTAGGTAAGTATATGTCCCCAAGTTCTGCATCTGTACTAGGGGCCTGCCTTCCTTGAGGCATGTTCACCCTGTCCCTGTGCTGTCGTGGCCTTGGTGGGGTAACACCTACTGGAGGTCTTCCCCTCACCAGAAAGGAGATCTGGAGGCTCCCTATTTTGGCATAGGGTGGGGGAGGGGCTGGCTTGAATCTGCTGCAGTCACGCTGCTGAATCCCACACACAGGATGTGCTCAGTGAAAGCACATCCACATCTGTGTGCCTTTGGTGGGTCTGGGGCTGCCTGGGAAATGAGGGGCTGGGCTGCCTTCCCACCCCAGCTCACCTCTTGAAGTCCTGCCCCCACCCTCTTAGTCTAATATTGACTCCCTACTTCTGAAACTCTGAATCCTTTCTCAACTCTACAACAGCCTTTAAATTTTTTTTATTGCACTTTAGTACTTAAAAAAGTGAGACAGATTTTTATAAATATATGTGTTATTTACTAGCACACATATAAGTGATTTTCCACTATCATCTCTTTGGAGAAAGGTCTATATATTTAATTAATTCAGTTTCTACTGAACACCTCCCTACATTCATTGAACTTGACCAGATGGCCAAAGTGTTTGTTCAGCAAATGCTGAATGAGTCTCAGGTGCCATGTGCTGGGGTAATGGTGGTACACTGTGAAGGCCTGGCCTGTGGGAGATGCCCAGGTGTAGGCCACCATGACCAGGAGTGGATGCTCTAACTTCTGGAAGGTGGGTGCTTCAGCCAGGAGGTGACATGAGCTTATTTGGAAGGAGAAGCAGCTCTCCAGGAAGACGTAGCAGAGGCTAGAAGCTGGGGTTTGCTGGAACAGAAACATGTTTGCTCTGGTTACAGCTTAAAGTGTATTGGGTGTGGAGGTGGGAGACGAGACATTGCCAGGAGGCGATGTGAAGGGAAGCACAGATCATCATAAAGGGCCCTGGCTGGGACCAGGTGGGCATGTGAGTGAGAAAATTGGAGGCGTGAGGCTGGTATTCAGGGTGGGGCATATCCCTGGGCAGGAGATCTCTCAGAAGGGAAGAGGGATGAGGCTCTGAGCTTGAGCTATGGGAATGAAAAAAAGAGGAGTTCTAGAAAACAACACGCACTTGCAGATAGGCTCGGAGGGAGCACAGCATGCTGTGGTGATGATCTGACCAAACTGGGAGCAGCATGAGCAGGGACTGTACGTAGAGGGACTGAAGACGGAGTGGCTCGGGGGCAGGGCATATTTGGGAGCATGGTGGGAAATGAGGCCTTAGGCCACCGCAGGAGCCAGTAGTAGAGCCTGAATGGGATAGAGGAGAGGTGAGGGGGCGGGGTGCAGGTGACCTTATGGCAGAGGGAACACGAGACTTGCTTCCTGATTGGATGTCGGGGGCAGGGAGAAGGAGGAAATCAAGGTCATTCTGGGATGTGCACCCTGGTGCATGGGAAGTTGAGTCATTGCAAATGGGGGCCTGGGAAGAGGGTCTCCACAAATCACCTAGAAACTAATATCTAGAGTTAATTGGATCAGTTTGTGATCTTCCTTTTGGAGGTGATGTTTAAGGCAATGGATATATGAGTTTCTACAAAGAGTAAATTTATAAAAGAGACAGTGGAGGACAAAATTTTAGAAACATGCTTTCATTTAGTATTTATTTGATGGAGGAGTCAAACTTCTCTGAAGGAGAACTGTTGAATGTCCATTGTGTGGCAGGTGACAAAGTGGTATGGTAGGTTATAGCATCCCCAATTTACAGGTGAGGAAGTGGGCTCAGAGAGGTCAAACAGTTTGCCTAAGGTCACACAGCTAAGTGGGTAGCACAACTAGAATTTAACTTTGGGCTGTCTAACTCCAGATGCCGGGCCAGCTTTCCAAAGTGAAAATAAATCTGGGATTATAATCTTTATGCTGAAGATACAAAACTTTTGTCAGTTTTCGTAAAGGCAGGGGTAGAATGGCCTCTGGTTGGATTAATTCTGCGTTAGCTAAATTTTCTGAAAGCTCTGTATGTGCCTATTTGAAGAATTAACTTAGTGATTGATTTGATTTGATTTTAAATGATGAGTATCATTTGAGAAAAATCAGCCATGCTGGCTGGGCTTTGGGGGAATTTAATCAGTAGGTACCAGAACGTGTCCTGCCACTGGGGCATATGATGTTGCCTGTGGGGATGTGCAGGTGAGTAGATTCATTATACGTACTTTTCCTGTTAATTTTGAACATGAAGGGTATTAGTAATGACAACGAACAAAATTCCTTGAATTTAGCTGCCTCCAGACCAGAAAGCAGTCAGACACATATTCTCGCTTCACACCAGTCTCTGGGTGGGGTTGTGAGGGCAGTCTCAGGGCTGCACCCCAGGCCTGGCAAGAACCAAGACCAGGCTTCTTGTTTCTGTGAAGGAACAAGCTCTAGGTATGGCCCAGCTCCCTGGTCCAACAGAGTCACCTCATTTGAACCTTATCATCCCCCTGTTTGCCTTGCATGCTAGAAGCTGTTCTCTCCCCCAGAACCACTTAACTGCAAACTGTCCCTGTCTCTGTTCATCTGAGCAGAACCTGGAAACGGTTGGCAAGGGCCAAACAACAGATGGAAGCAGCCTGGTGGGAAAGGATTTAGGAAAGGCACTCTGGCCAGGCTCCTGGAGGGTGGGGGAGAGCAGGGGCCAGTCAGAAAGATAGACACATTCTCCGAAGAGTACACATGGTTTCCCTGCCCCCATGATATGGCATCTGGCTTGGACTTTTTCCCTCTTTGAGGATTTGTGTGTCGAGTTTGTGCAAGAAAGTAATCAGGAAGCAGGTCCCTGTGGACACCGAGGCTGCTAGCTCAGTCTCCTGTGGTCAGATCAGCTTGGATTTCTAGCCCCCTTGCTTCATCCTGACTGGATGGGGGTAGCTGGTCACTTTATTTCATAATTACAAGAAGACCCTGCCTTTCTTTTCTCCTTAACTTTGGTACTTGAGGGCCTGGGTACGGATGCTGGCTCTGTCTCTCACTAGCTATCCGTGGCCACCTATCTAACTTGCTGGGTGTGTGTCTGTCCCTGACTCAAGAGTTTTGTGAGAATCAGTCTTTGTGGCTGTCAAGAGCCATATTAAAGTGTTTCCTGGCCAGCACTTTGCTTCATTGTTTATAGGACTTCCAGAAATGAAGGGGGCCTTTTAGGATCATCCTCTGTAATGCTTCCCAGGGTAGTTAGTAGTATCCATGAGTGAAACCTCGGGAACGTTTGGGCTGCATATTGGGAAACAAAGTGAGGTATGTGAGGTGTTTTGCCCAGAGCTGGTCTAGAGGGATCATTCAGTAAATGTCAAGATACTGCTCTGCCTCCCGTGTCTAACTTTGACTCATGGTAGTTTTGTCAGTTAAAATGTACAAAGCTTTAAAATATTTAATACTTTTAAAGAAGATGAACCATTGAAAATAAGACTCGCATCCCTTTAGTTCCTTTAGTCATAATCCTGTGCAGCAGCATTCACTGGCATCACGGTTTAAAAATCTCACTCTGGAGCTGAATAGCCTGGGTAAGTCCTGGCTCTACCATTTACCAGATGTGTGACCTTGGGCAAGTTAAATCACTTCTGTGTGACTGTCTGCCTCATAGGACTGCTAGAGCCTGGCAGGTACATAAGTATTTATTATAATAAAGCAGATGTTCATATTTTACTATTGTTTTTATGAATCCTTCTAATAGAGGGCTTTAGGCAAGCTGCATAGGCCCAAGGAAAGGTGTGCAGGTGATCCAGGGATGGATGTGACAGAGCCTCTGCTGAACACTGCAGGGTCCAGGACAGTGACGGCGTGTGTGTCTGGGGCACTGTGTGAGGCCATGACACAGGCTGGAGGTGCGGGCTGCAGTCGTGAGAACACAGCATCGGGAATTTTGTGTGATGTGCTCCCACACCCGCCCCAGGACGTCTAGATGTGTGTGGTGGAGGCTGTTCCAGGAGAGAGATGCTGTGGCAGCATTAGAGAGCGTTCAGGTAGCCTGTAACCCTAGTACCCTGATGAAACCGGTTTTGGTTTTGTGTGGTACTTTATCTTGGTTTTCACGTAGTCTGTACTATTTTGTAATCCATTTTCAGCTAAACAATGTGTTTTTCTGTCTCTACCTGGTTTTTCTAAATATTTTAATTACAAAATGAGGATGTTGTTTTTCATTAAAGAGACAAACCCTAGTACCCTGATGAAACCGGTTTTGGTTTTGTGTGGTACTTTATCTTGGTTTTCACGTAGTCTGTACTATTTTGTAATCCATTTTCAGCTAAACAATGTGTTTTCCTGTCTCTACCTGGTTTTTCTGAATATTTTAATTACAAAATGAGGATGTTGTTTTTCATTAAAGAGACAAAATCAACTGATGTTTTTTTAAAAATTTCAACACCGTTCGGTCCTTGTTGGGGAGACTCCATGCCTAAGCACAAGGTGAAAAGCTAAGGGCATTCTTTGTACGTGAGATTTTTCTCCTGTTTCTGTTACTCACAGTCAGAATTCTGTGTTTCACAGTGAGGGTTGTGTGACATCTTCCCCAGTGCTGGGATAAGTTTTCTTACTCAAATTCTTCCTAAGCAACATATTGAATGGCTTCCTGCTCAGAAAAGGACACGGGATTGGTTTTGGATCTGCAGTGGGACTGTTTCGTCAGACATTCAGAGAGCTTTTTCCCATGGATGCTTTCATAAGGTCCCTGCTTTATCCTCCTTTCCATGAACTTCAGTTTGTGGTAAGAGTCTGCCAAAAGCCGAGTTCTCATGCAAGGGACTGTGCCCAGTTCCCAAATAAAAGATGATATTTAAACTTGATGGATATGTGCAATTGAGAACCTCAGTTTTCCCACCCTTCCTTCTCAGATTGGTTGGGAAGAAGTGCCCTTTAGCAAGTAGTGGTAAGAGTTAGCTCCAGCTGCACATTTGGAAGTTTGGACAAGGAAGGCTGGGCCACTCTCAGAAGGCGGAGCTGGGTGCTTCCTGGCAGTCCCATTTTCCCTTTTTTGGAGAGTCTTGGTAACATCCAATGTACCATGACCCTGTGCCTTGGGTCTTTTCAGTCCTGAGCCAGCCCTTGAGGCTTCGCTGTTGACCTTGAACAGTGCCTTCCGTGTTGGCCTGGATGTGCCTTGTAGAGAAAGGAGGTGATCCAAAGAGCTCTTGTTACTTAGCGGTTTATAACATTTAACTCAGTTAACTGCCCCTCTGAGCCTCCATTGTTCTCACTGGTGAAGTGCTCTCCTTTCTCCTTCCCTTAGGGGATGCAAATGAGAAATGGGCAGGAAAGGCTCTGCAGACTGGGATCCTTGAGCAGACAGCAGGTGAGGATGGTGTTCCTTTGAGAGCTACAAAGGCCTGTCTTAGCTGAGGTGATGGGAGCCCTGGCTGGGTCTTGATCATGGAAATAAAATCCTGAATTACAGTAGATGAAGTTGGAAATCTTGGGCCAGGGTCAGCATACCCAATGTGTTCCTGAGTATTCCCTAAGAAGGGTCTGTGCTTTCTGTGATAGAAGCTTCACACCCCCTCTTCAAGTGGTTCCAGCTGTATCCAGATGTCCAGATTTTAAGAGACAAAAAAATAGCTTGGAAATTCTGATCGATTAATCTAGCCTGTCCAACATGTATTAACTCCATGGCATTCTCAGAGTGACAAATACTTCTTCTACCTTGGGACTATTTGTTAGAACCCAGTGAACTTAAAAATGCTCTTACATTTTTTTTTAAAGTAAGCACTACCCTTGATTAAAAAATAGTCACACAACTTTGTTCTAGAAGTTGGAGAAGAGTGTTACCATTTCTCACGGTAGCCTTGGCACCCCATTGCTTTGGCCAGAGTTCCAGCTCTGCCCTTAACACAGCTAGCTCTTTAAATCTGTTTCCTTAGGAATAAAATGTGAATAAAAGTAATAGCACCTACTTCATAGGTTCACTGTATCAAGTTAAATAATGTACAGTGAGTGGGATGCAATGCTACTTTGAGGTTCTTTTATAAGGGTAAAGGCTCAGTCATAGAATTAATCTGGAAAGTTTTTTCACAGTGTATTATGTCTAGGGCCTAGATTAATTTTGCCTTCTAGAACCTGACATGAATGGAATTTGAGGTCTGTTTTTCACTCTTAATGTGTTCTTGTTGCTAGTAGCAGTAGTTTCCTTTTTATTGCTGGGGGTTATTCCATTGTACGGACATACCACAGTTTGATAATCTATTCTTCTGTTGATGGTGTTTGGGTCGTTATCAGTTTTTGGATATTGAGATAGAGGTGGTATGACTGTTCATTTTATGTCTCTGAGCATTCAGTGTGGTTAGTGACTCCTTCACCTCCTGGCTGTTCAACCCTGGGCAAGCCATCTTAATCTCTCTGCCCTTGTTTTCTAATCCATGAAATGTTGGGTTGGGAAACAATTCAGGGTTGGGACCACCACTTTTTAAAAAGTGAAATACAATAAAATAAAAAATTGGAGTGAATTACATGGAACTACGCATATTGCAACACCTATAAATACAGGGCTGGGCAAAAGTTGGTTTACAGTTTGTATGGACAATAGTGCAGTCATTAATAATACAAGAATAAACTTTGTTTCGTGTACTCACAACTGTAAACGTGCTTTTGCCCTACATTGTAAAGTTAAATGTGTGTGTACATGTATATACTGGATGACAGTATAAAATGTATTTGTTATTATGAATTGTGGGCAGATCACCTTGCAGCACACTGGTTTGTATGTGCCCTTGTAAGCGAGGAAGTTGAACAGCTGTGAGGTTATTTAGTAAATGCATATTTTTGCCTTCTCATGTCTAAAACAGCCACAGTGTTAACAGCTCTTACATACTGCTTGCTATGGGCCAGCCACTGTTCTAAAAGCTTTACATGTAAAATCATCTAACCCTCCATGAAGTGGGTTATTATCTCCATTTCGTAGATGGAGAAGCTGAGACATCAGTTCTACAACGCGCCCGAGGCCACACAGCTGGAATGGTAGGGCCATGATTTGGACTTAGGCCATGCAAGTCTAGAGTCTGTGCTCTAACCTACCCTTCCAAGGAAGGCAATGACAAAGAGGCAGGTGACACATGTAAACAAATGCAGATTAATAATTATTTAATTAATACAATGCTCCTCCCTTTTGTTCCAGATATGAGAAATGAGTGTTGGACGTCGGAGAATAAAGTTGTTGGGTATCCTGATGATGGTAAATGTCTTCATTTATTTGATTGTGGAAGTCTCCAAAAGCAGTAACCAAGAAAAAAATGGAAAGGGGGAAGTAATAATACCCAAAGAAAAGTTCTGGAAGACATCTGACCTTCCTGTGGCATATTGGAACCGAGAGCAGGAAAAGCTGAACAGGCGGTACAACCCCATTTTGGGCATGTTGGCAAACCATACAGGGGAACTGAATGGGTTTTCCAATATAAGCCATCTGAATTATTGTGAACCTGACCTGAGGGTCACATCTGCAGTTTCAGATTTCAACAATTTGCCAGACAGGTTTAAAGACTTTCTGCTGTATTTGAGATGTCGAAATTACTCACTGCTTATAGATCAACCGGATAAGTGTGTAAAGAAACCCTTCTTACTGCTGGCGATTAAGTCCCTCACTCCACATTTTGCTAGAAGGCAAGCAATTCGGGAATCTTGGGGCAGAGAAACCAACGTGGGGAACCAAACGGTGGTGCGTGTCTTCTTACTGGGCCAGACACCCCCAGAGGACAACCATCCCGATCTTTCAGATATGCTGAAATTCGAGAGTGAGAAGCACCAAGACATTCTTATGTGGAACTACAGGGACACTTTCTTCAACTTGTCCCTGAAAGAAGTACTCTTTCTCAGATGGGTGAGCACTTCCTGCCCAAATGCTGAATTCGTGTTTAAGGGTGATGATGATGTTTTTGTGAATACCCATCATATCCTGAATTACTTGAATAGCTTATCCAAAAACAAAGCCAAAGATTTGTTTATAGGTGATGTGATCCACAACGCTGGACCTCATCGGGATAAGAAGCTGAAGTACTACATCCCAGAAGCTGTTTACACCGGTGTCTACCCGCCTTATGCCGGAGGAGGTGGATTCCTCTATTCCGGCCACCTGGCTCTGAGGCTGTACAATATAACTGACCAGGTCTTTCTCTACCCCATCGATGATGTTTATACTGGAATGTGCCTTCAGAAACTTGGCCTCGTTCCAGAGAAACACAAAGGCTTCAAGACATTTGATATAGAAGAGAAAAAAAGGAATAATATTTGTTCCTATCTAGATTTGATGTTAGTACATAGTAGAAAACCTCAAGAGATGATTGATATTTGGTCTCGGTTGCAAAATGCTCATTTAAATTGCTAAAATATACACAAACTAAATTTTTCATAGAAAGATATATCTTGGATAGTTTCCACATTGTGTTCTCTCATTAGGGCAAATTTCTATGTTTAACCATCAAAATTGCCTTCATAAGTAGTATCTATTTGAGGGCCTCTAAACCCTTCAATGTGGTACTTTCTGAAGAGGGAAAGCAGAAGATCGTAATTTTTAGAGAAGGATATGGCAGGATAGTGGTTTTGATTCTTCTTGTTGGTTGGTGGTCATTATTTTCTAATTTGCCCCCTTCTTACCTGAAATAATAAGTTCTTGGAACTTGATTATTTTAAGTTATTTTTGTTTTGCCCAAATATGGTAATATTCCTACTTTCCATTATAATAAGTGAATTATCTGCAATTTAGGTGTTTATAAAAACTATGATATACAAATGATTTGTTATACATGGTTCAACAGTTTTTGTGAAGTGGAATAAAATTTGGATGATTTTTTAAAATTGTCTAGAAAAATTGACTTCTGTCAAAATTTTCTGCCACCCCAGCAGTATTTTCTTGTGTTAATACAACCAGTTAATTTTGCAAAATGAGAATCACTGTGTTACCCGGTTTATCTTGTTATGGTCATAGTAAGGGGACTGTATGTAATACAGGAACACAATAACTGTTCTTGTGTTTGGTTTGCTAGGTGGTATCGTGATAGTTCTCTATTTTTTTAGTATTTGCAAATGATGAGTATGATTCCATAATGGCCAACTAAAGATTGAATGGACACTGGCAGTCATACTGTGTTTATGATTTTTTAATGTGGACCAGGAAAGCATGTGCAACTTTTGAACTTGAAGTGAAAAGGTGGCAGTGGCAGACCTTGTCATGAGTTGTTTCTCCAGGATTCAATTCTTGCCATATCACATGTTGCTTATACAAAATTATTCTAAGTAGTGACTGCTTCCCTGTCTCAGTGTAGAAGTGCCTGTGTTTTTATTTATTGTTCAGATCAATGACCAAAACATTTTCTTAAATATATTTTGTGTAATATTTTATTTGTATACAGTGTTGTTGATAAACTATTTAACTAGATCATGTTATTTTAAATGTAAGATGTAACATATGATAAATAAAGCTGTTATTTTTGAATTTTAGAATTCATTTTTGGGGGAGCTGTGAACTGCTAGAGTTGACAAAATTCTGCCAAACTGTTGCTTATATATACCATCTTGTAACATGCTTTCTTAAAAA
>VMDR010018883.1:0-18795 GCA_007922815.1 Macrotus californicus
TGGCCCGGGATCTTGCTGACTAAGGAGACTCTAAACTCTAATAACACAGGGGTAATGCTTGTCTTGCTCATTGTATTTCCAGCACCCCACACAGTGCCTGGCATATACTAGATTCTTGATAAATTTGTGAAAAGAATGGATGAATGTTAATATGCTTACCAGTTTCAGTTTTCCAAAAGAGGGCCAGTATGATGTGGACTCACCATGATGGTTAATTTTATGTGTCAACCTTACTGTGCTAAGAGATAGCCAGACAGCTATAAAACATTATATCTGGGTGTGTCTGTGAGGGTGTTTCCAGAAGAGATTAGCATTTGAATTCATAGACTAAATAAAGAAGATCACCCTCATAATGTGGCAGGCATCATTTAACTCATGGAGGGCCCAAATAGAGCAAAACCATTCAGGAAAGGCAAATTTGCTCTTTGTGCTTATGCTGGGACATTCATCTTCTCCTTGGCCATCAGCCCCAGTTCTTGGGCCTTTAGACTTGAACTGGTACTTACACCATTGGCTACCCTTGTTCCTCAAGCTTCTGATTTTAAATGGAACTACTGGTATACTACTGACTTCCTGAGCCTTCAATTTGTAGACCTTGGGATTTCTCCGTCTCTGTAATCATATGAGCCAACTACTCATAAACTTTCTACATATCTATATATGTCCTCTTGCTTCTGTTTCTCTGGGGAACTCTAAAACATCTGAGACTGGAAAAGCCAGTGTTTATGCTGCCTGTCACTACCAGTACCAATGAGTAGAGACAAAGATTGAATTTTTATGGGTGCTTTATTCAGATGCTGGCAATCTGAGAAGATGATGGGTTATGTACCCTCAAAAACTGTTTTAACATCTCATCTCGAAGTTTTTAGAAAGAGAAGAAAGGGTAGGTAAGTGTTTGGAAAAAGGATTAACTTGTTAAGAGTTGCAGGCCAGTGGTGATTTTCCTGGTACTTCTTTATTGGTTGATCAAGAATTCTTTATCTGCATCCCTCTCTGGAATACAATGGCTCAAACACCATCTCCCCTGGGGCACGGGGTTGAATTGCCTGTCCACCTCCTGGAGTCAGTGGTCAAACTCCTGGAATAACAGCTTTCCAGAAACATTAATCATTTAAGCCTATCAACTATGACTGAAGCCAAAATCTTTAACTCTTGAGTTCCCCTATTACACCTACTGATTTGAAACATAGGTTTCCTTGAGGTCCTCACTTTGCTTTAGCATGGTTCCTTTCCTTACTGCCTAAATGTATTACTAGCATTCTCCTAGCTCCAAGGTACTAATTCCAGATCATTTTATGGTTTCCCATCAAGCAAAATTTCTCTTGAGTTGGTTTTATACCAACCCATTTGTACCATTTCCTACCTTCCCATCACCATCTTTCTCATAATCTTCCACATTCATCTAGATTTTGGGTACCACACTCACTGTCTTTCTCTCCCACTGCATTCCTGCAGAAATTTCAATGCCTTCATGAATGAGCCCATTGACTACTATAGTATGGACCCAAAAGGGGCTCTATACAAACTAACCTCAAGGGCAATCTGATAATAAATTCTTAACAGGGTAGGTCATGGTGGATAACCACACCCCAGGCATATAACTTTTTAGTAAAAGGTTTATTTTGGCCTTAAGCAAGTCCTATTCTCTGTTTCTGTACATCTAGGTTAACACACCTTTGAAATAAGCCATAATCACCTTCAAAAAAACATGCAGTCTTGTTAACTGTCCTGTAATCCGATCCCTGCCTTGCTTCCTCCCAACTTCATGTGGTCTTTCTCCTTTCCTTCTTAGTTTCAAATGCAGAGCGTTTGGGAGCTTGCTCCCTGGCATAGGTTGTCAGTTTGGCTCAAAGAAACTGGTAAAAATTCTCAAGGGGTTTGGATGTGCTATGGTCTATTCATTGCTATGGTTTCTCTTCCACTCTACTTCAGCAGCTCACCTTGGATTGACCTCTTGGGTCTCGTCCTCACCTGGAACTAACTGATGTACCTTACCTGGAATCTCAAATGTCAATCCCCTCCTCTCCAAACATACCGTTCTATTCGGCTTCCCCTCTCACTGATGCCATAATCTTTAGTTTCTTGATTCCTCCCTCTCCTTTTCCCAATTCTTTTGGTCCCCACTTAAAATCACTTCCTCACCATTCATTCTAGATCCTAGGAATCTCACTTCTATTAATCTCCTACCAGCAACCACAGTGTACCTGACCCGTTCAATTCTCTTTAGCACCCTTCGAGCCTGCAATTCTGGACCCATCCACTCACTTCTGTTTCATACTTCTTTACCCAAGCAGGGTAAGTGGTACTGAAAAATAAAATCACACAAAACATAGGAATTAGTACCTGTTAGTACAGGAATCCAGTCTTAACTATACCCTCAAATCCTATGTACTGTTTCTCAGCTTCTCTTATTTCCTTTGAAGACTGTTAAGCCCCTCTCTCACTTTCAGAAAATGGCTCTGCTAATTTGTTTGTCGTTTCACAGAAAAAGCAGGAACTGTCAGAAATGAACTCTCCTTAACTCTTCCCTGCAGCATCTCTTCCCTCCCAAATACAAAGGCATGTGTTTCCACTCTTACCGCTACATCTCTCTCCTTGGCCTTTCTTCCTGTTATGCAAACTAGGCTTGGGACTCAACCCCTTTCTTTCTTCTTGGGGATTGTGTTGCTTCAGTTGTCTTCTCTTTCTGTTTAGTTTTTGTGCTTGGGTTATGGACTGTTTTGAGTTACACCCACTTAAAAAATGAAATACCAAAGTACCTGCCCCCCCCCAACCTTGGCTCTAATTCTCTGCGGACACCCTACGGATCTTCTTCTCTTTACAGAAAAGCTTGAGGCCTCTACTTCCTTGTTACTTCCCTTTTCTGTTGTTTTTATTTATTGTTTTAAAGAGCCATCCTCGGTGTAACCCATCAACACTGACTTAGACCACACCATATCATCAAAATTGATTTTGCTAAGTCATCAATGTCTTTTTTTAAAATATATTTTATTGATTATGCTATTATAGTTGTCCCATCTTCCCCCCCTCCCCTACACCCTGCACCCCCCTTCCCCCCACACTCCCCCTCTTTAGTTAATGTCCATGGGTCATATATATGAGTTCTTTGGCTTCTACATTTCCTATACTATTCTTAACCTCCCCTGTCTATCTTCTACCTACCATTTATGCTTCCTATTCCCTGTACCATCAATGTCTTAATTTCCAAATCCAGTAGTCACTTTTCAGTATTTATCTTACTTAATATTTTTTTGCTTTATTTTTGATGCTGTTAACAACTCTGGAAACTCTCTTCTTGTTTTTTCTTTTCTTTTCTTTTCTTTTTATGTTTTTCATTGCACTAGTCTTTTCTGTCCCTCTCCTAATTCTCTTAGAATCCTTGTGGGATTTTCTACCTATGTTATTTTTTTCCTTCTCTTTTACTATTTATATATATATTTTAATTATACTTGACATACAATGTATGTTAGTTTCAAGTGTACAACATAGTGATTCAACATTTATATATCTTACAAAGTAATCACCACAATAATTCTAGTAACCATCTGTCACCATTCAAAGTTATTATGATATTATTGACTATACAAAGGTCTGCCCAGAAAAAGTCCAGCCATTATTAATATAACAAGAATGGTTTGTGTGACATCGATGTAACCTGGCAGCCAAGGAGAGTGGACGGGAATGCACATACATAAACAATGACAACTTCACTGTACTAGTCAGTGGTGGTGGTAGATGCCATTGAGTGAGCATGTGCACTGTGTGGCCATTGCATTTTAAGTGACTGAGCAAGTAGAGCAACAAATCTGCCTCAAATTTTGTGGTAAGTTTGAACATTCCTTCATGGAAATGATTTGGATGATTCAGAAGGCCACAGCTACGGGCAACTGGTGATTGGCAGCTTCATCACAACAACATGCCCACTCATATATCATGTCTTGTGTAGAGTTTTTTTGCAAAACATCAAATCACCCAGGTGACTCAGTCACCCTACAGCCCAGATTTGGCACCCTGTGACTTCTAGCTTTTCCCAAAACAAAAATCACCTTTGGAAGGGAATAGATTCAGACTGTCAATGAGATTCAGGAAAATATTATGGGGCAGCTGATGGCAATTGGGAGAACTGTGAGGTCCCAAGGTGCCTACTTTGAAGGGGACTGAGGTATCATTGTTCTATGTACAATGTTTCTTGTATCTTGTATCTTCTTCAATAAATGTTTCTATTTTTTATATTACATGGCTGGGTACCTTCTAGACATACCTCATATTCCCTATGTTGTACATTATAGCCCTATGACTTATTTTATAACTAGAAGTTTGTACTTCTTAATCCCCTTTTAAAATATTGATGTTCTTAAGATTCAAACTCCCCGAATCTCTTCTTTTCTCAGTCTATATACTCTCCTGGTATAGTGTCTTCTGTGACCATAGCTTCAACTACCACCTGTATATCAATGATACCCAAATACAGAGGAGTGAATCTTCCTGAGGGGGTTAGGATCTAAAGTCAGTGTGAAAGGCAAGAATAGAGTTAAAATTACCTTTGAAAAATCTCTGAATTCTGTACACATGATTTTGAATATATATATACTATCAATCAAGAAATCCTACACAGCCAGCTTTCCTCTGCTATTGGAACAGAAGGCTGTTTCTTGAGTTGAATACCAGATTAAGTTGTTGGCTTGCATTTAAGGGCCATGTTATAAGAAAAATATGTTTTTGTTTTTTTGCCAAGCACACATAGTAAAGTGAATATAAGTTAAGTAAGTGCAGGAGATAACTCCGCTGTATATATTTTCAGCCTGACCTCTTCCGTGAGTTCTGGACTTATACACTAAACTGCTGAATGGATGTTGCCTTTTGGATATGCCAATCCAGATTGTTTTAGTTACATTTCTGAAAACTGAAGAAATGAGATAACTTCCATTCTATTTAGCAAAAGCATTTATTGAAAGCACATAGTGATGTTACAAAGATACAGCTCACATGTGGATTGTTTTCATATCATCTGGATTGATGTTCTCATTCTAGGGAGATGTCCTCTAGCACCACACAGCTGTCCACACACCTGTCTGCCCAGCTGGAGCCACAGGCAGCTTCAGATTGGTAGAATCTCTAGGCCAAGCATCACACAAGCCATTAACCTTTGGCTGAACAGCTTTATTGGAATTAGCGTATAAGAAGGTATTTCAATTCTTTACTAGTCCTTTCAAGTGCTGTACTTCACCCATGGGCTGTTACATCACCCTACAGAGCATCCTCATGAGGCCATCATGACAAATCAAAGAAGCAAAATCCCAGCATTTTCCCACTGACCAGACATCTGATTAAGCCAAGTAGGGTGTGGTGTGTGTATTAAGTGCCAATATCAGAGACAAGTCTATATGGAAATAAGATTTACCTCCTATTTATCACACATACCAAACAGCATAGATACTGAAAAGCATCAGCCCTGACAGGCGTAGCTCAGTTGGTTGAGCATCCTCCTGCAAATGTTCCTGGTTCAATCCTCGGTCAGGGCACATACCTGGGGTGCGGGACAGTCCCTAGTTGGGGTGTGTGCAAAAGGCAACTGATCAATGTTTCATACATTGATGGTTGCCTCCCTCTCTTCTCCTTCCCCTCTCCTCTAAAAATAAAATATTTAAAAATAATTAAAAGCATCATAATACAAAGCAAACATTACATAAAAAATTATAGCAACACTGCTCAACAGTGTCCTGTTTCACTTGACATTTGGCATTTTAACAACATTGCAATTACAATGGGACTGGAGATCTTTCACAGTGTCCTCTTTCTTCCTGTCACTACTTATGTTGCATAGTGTACCTTTTAATGTACCTTGAGTATATGTAGAATAATGATGTCTCTTTACATCCTTTTACAATCTATGCCTACAAACTTACACTATCAGCCCTTTAATTTTGCAGCCAAAAGCAGGTCAGGCTGCCTGTGGCTACAAAAGCCAATGCTCAAGAGGCAGGTGCTGTTGTGAAGGAAAGTGGTTTATCTGCAGGTGCCAGCCATCTGGAAGATGGGGGACTCACGTCTCAAAGCCCATCTCCTGGGAAGATGGGAGACTCATGTCTGAAAGTCCATCTCCTGGGAAGATGGGGGTCTCATGATCCAAAGCCCATTTCCACCTCTCAGTGGAGGCAGAGGTTTTTATAAGGAAGGAGAGGGGAACAGAGCAAACAGAGCAAAGAGATCAAGGGAGGGGGGTGGAAAGTTCTCTACATGCAGACTGGCAGTTCATCCTGGTAAAGCAAATGATGGTTCCTTGTGTGTCATCCTAGTTTAGTCATCCTGTCTTCACGTCATCATGACTATACGTCATTCTGGCTCCATGGTTGAAGGTCAGCAAATCTCCTGGAACTGGGATGCTTGAAGGTCAGAGTCTACATCTTTTGAAATTAGTCCCTAGGATACTTATACAAACATGCGGTTCATCTACAAGCTACAAATTAGTCAGAATCAGCACTTATAGAAACAATGTCAAAAAACATGGTAGGGTGGGTTACAATTTCCACCGTTATAGTTTTCCACCGTTACGATGTCAGGAAGACTGAACCATATAGGGGCATTCTCCATGGCCAACTCTGGGTTGCAGAAGGTAGGAAATCGCATATTTGGAATGTCCTATACTCATCCTTTGATGGCCATCACATTTTGGCTTTTCTCCCTTTGAAGTTGACCTCTTTACCTCCATTGTTATTCCATTTATAGAACAACAGGATATAATTTGTATCCAGATAACATTCCTTTCTTTGTGTCAACTACATTCACAACTATTCAGTAATGTTAAGATCATAAATAATTTGCTCTCATTTAAAATCACAGGTAGCAATGTTAATTTTAATTTTTATTTCTTTTATTTTTCTCAATATTTATTTTAATTTTAATTTTTTCTTAAATTTGTTGATTTTAGAAAGAGAGAGATAGGAAGGGGGAAGGGAGTGGGGAGAGAGAAAGAGAAACATCAATTTGTTGTTCTCCTTACGTATGCATTCATTGGTTGCTTCTTGTATATGTCCTGACAGGAGATTGAGCCCACAACCTTGGAGTATCAGGACGATGCCCTAACCCACTGAGCTATCCAGTCAGGGCCTCAATGTTAATTTTTTAAATTGAAGATAGCATTCTTTATTTTTATTATAAAAAGTAACACATTGACAACACATTATTTTTCCTTAAATCTGAAATATAAAAAATAAGTATGAAAAAGAAAAGTCATTCATAATCCCTTTACCTAGGGATAACCATTATTAATTTTTGGTTATAACCTTTACCATTTTTCTATAGGGACATAAATGAGGCGATACTTTAACATGTTTGCACTTGGCCATTTTTCCAGGTTAGGAAAACACAGATTGCGTGATCATATTAATGTTTGTATTATGCCATTGCCTCTATGTATCAGTGCAATAAATTTGAAAATATGTATCTTTTTGTTCTCCACACCTCAGCAAAGCTGGGATTATTATTAATTCCATTTTATAGAAATATAGATGCTAAGATTCAGATTAAGTGACTAGACCAAATTTACACACCAAGTAAGTGTCAGAAATAAAGCTTGCTCTAAGACTCCTTGGCTCCAAATGGGTGCCCTTTCCACAGTGTGTCTCCTGTCTCTCTAAGGAGATAATGCAGATGAAGGGGCTGTGCAAGTGTATGTTGTTATTTATTTTAAGAGACAGGCTAAAGGGAGTCATCGTCTTAGGAGCAACATCTGATTTGGCCTGAATTTAGGGCAGTTTCCTGAATTAAATCTGTACAGTCTCTCGCAGCCGCAAACTGAACTTATCTTAATGTAAACATCATTATAACACACCAGTATCAATACACAGTGAATCCTACAATGAAAATTGATTCCTGATTTGTAAAGATAGCCAGGCCACATTAAAGAACACAATTTTCTCTACATTAGAATCATCAAATAAGACAAACTCTAAGCTAAGGAATGTGATATATAATCATAAAACACAATTTTAATTTCCATACTGATCATAAAACGTCTAATTTATATCCATAGCTGCTGCAACGTTAGGAAATTCATTTTTACTAGCAGTATCTTTTTTAAAAATTGAATTTAAAACTATTTTGCATGCAGTAGAATTCATCCTTTTTATGAGTTTTGGTAACCAAAACAGTGGTGTAATCACTAACATAGTGAATGAAGATACAGAACAGTCCTATTACCCCTCCCCCACTCGATTCTCTCATGCTTCCTTTTGTAGCTCTTTCCCCTAGTCACCACCGATCAGCGTCCCTTTTTAAGACCTTTTTATTTTAAATAACTATAGACTCACAGGACATTGCAAACATGTTACATTAGAGTCTCACATACCTGTCTCCTAATGTACCTCTCTTTAGTGGTGACTTTTAACATAATCCTCATACAAGATCAAAACATGCCCTGTATATTTGAACGCAGGTTCTCTTTTCACTTCCTTGCCTGTATTGACTTTTTACTTTTCACACTAGTTTAATTCCGCTGTGTTAGAAGGAGCAGATGCTAGTTTTCCCTCAAATATCTGCTGTTGCATTTTCCGTATTTCATTCAGTTCGATCGCCTTTAATTCTCCTACATCTTTTGCTAGTTTTTTCTTTATCCCACCGTTTCCCCCCTCATTTAATTCTGCTGCTAGATTTTTCTTTCTTTCTGATATATGTGGCGTGGGTTATAACGTCTACTTCGGTACTTCAGTTTGTTCCTTTCGTTTTAATGACAGGGGAGGGGGGAAGCAGTTAGTCCTGCTTGGGCCTTTCTTTGGTGTTTCCAGGAGTTTTGCAGTGTGCGTGTGCCTGTTTAGCTGGCGTGGTTCTCCAACCTCTTAGAGAGCTGCTAGTGGCAATGCACAGGTCGGCCCTGTTCTAGCTCTACCCTGTCCCCACGGGTCACCCTTTTATTTTTCAGCGATTTGGCTACTGTTGGTAGAGAGTGTGCAGATGCCCTTGAAAGCGGGGCACCTCGTCCCCTGGTTTCGGCTTGCGCCCCGCACCTCCGTTAGTGCGCCGCCTTTGTGCTCCGCTGAGCGTATAGACTTCCGTTCCCGGGCCAGCCGGAGACACGAGGGGTGGGGACAGGGCGGCACTCCTCTCGGGCAGCAAGGAGGTCATACCCCCAGGCCCTCGCCCAGCGGGAGGGGACCTGGGTGTCAGCCTCCAGCGCGAGACAGGCCCCCTGGTGCTCGGAGGCGCAGCGCGCATGCTCCAACTCGGTCGCCCGCGGCTTGCCGGTGGCCGCGGGAGGGGCTGACGGAGGGGCTGGGCAGCTCCTCCCGTGAACCTCCCTCCTCCAAGGCTCTGCTGCTGCGCCGCCACCCCTGTGGCTCCCGGGGGCCTGTCCCACTCCTCCCCGGGGCCGCTGGCCGGGCGGTAGTGTGTGCAGTTAAGGGTACCTCGCCCCGGCTCCCCTCCCCCAGCCCCGTCGCCCCGCCCTCGCGGGGCTGGGCGGCCGGGTCGGGCCGAGCGGAGCGGGGTGAGTACTCCCAGAGCCTTTGCGGGCGCCTCTTCCCGGCTCAGCTCCCGCACGGTCCTCACTGCACTCGCGGGACAGGGAGAAGGGGCGGGTGTGTGTGGACGGGGACAGGCCCAGCCCGGAACAAAAGGCCTTGAAGGGGCTTCCGCCTCTGCAATGGGGCAGGTCCCCGCTGTCGCGCCGGGGCCGCGTTTTGGGGTGATCGGCTGTCGCTTGTGGGGAGTTGGGGGGCGTGCCCCTTTTCCCGGGGGTCGGGCCCCCCCAGGCGCACGCGGGCGGTTCCCGGGACCTCCCCGGCGCCTCAGGTAGTTGATGCCCGGTGGTTAGAGCTTGCTTGGGTCTTTATCCTTGTAACCTTGAAACAAAGGGCATTAAATTACTGCAAAGTACAACGGCCAAGCCCCACTTAACTTGAAGGGGTTTCAGATGGATTATCCGGAGGAGTAACCTAATATTTATCAACAAATTATTTTTTCTCCCCAGTAACCTGTCTACTCATAGCGTCTGAAATCACGATTGGGTGGGGGCGGGGTACAGGAGTAGTTAACTGATTTATAGAAACGTTTACTTCGATAAAAATGAAAAGCATTTCGGAAACGCAAAAGGAGAGCCACGTGCCTTTTCAAAGTCAAGATGGAGTCCTGTCTGGAGTACGCCCACCTGAGGGTGAATTAGTTATCTCGGGGAGGCACTTGGGCTTGACATAATATTGATTAGAGCCCCAGCTGTGCAGTTACTTTTTTGTTCTTATTGTTGTTTGAGATGCAAATTATTTCTGAGTGGGAGAAAAAATACAGAGGGTTCTGGTTTTACTGCCCCTGTTTCAGAGATTTTCATAATTTTTACCATTCAGCTTGTTCCTTCATTGTAAGTTCAATAAATCTTTGCCACAGGTTCACTTTGTTTTTATGAATCGTGTTTCTAAGTTTTAAAAAATTACAATTTGACGATGGCTTCCAGTTCTTAGTGGCAAGCGCTTCAATTTGTACCTTTCGAGATTGGAAAACATAGCCCCGGTGTGGTACCCAACTACGTCGTAGGACCTTTCCTTCTTGCTTCAGAAGGGTCAGATGTGGACAAGGAGAAACATTTACAAAATGAAAACTTGACACCCGCCCCCATGTTGAGTACTGAGAAATTCGAATGGAAGTCTTGCAGGTCCAAGGTTTAAGAATTGTTACTGATACTTTAACGGAGACTAGTGGGAGCAGTTCCCACCAGTTCTGAACCGGATTCATTTGGAGGTGGAAGCTATAAGATTATTTCCCCACCCACTTTTCTCTCCTCCCCGCTTCCTTTTCCCCTTTATTTAGGATAAGGTTAACTGAGATTCTACTATACGATGAGGCAATCGAGTTGGGCGGAATGTTTTGTGACAAATTCTAAAGTGGTAGCAGTTCCCAGTGCGTACATATTTATGAGACAGATACCCAACCCTTTAGGAAAAGCAAGAGGGTAAAGTTTATGTAAGTAGATTATTTAAGACTGAGCTTGATTTTATTAATGTCTTTGAAGTCTAGAAATGTGTTTTGGGAGTCTAGAAGCATGGTTTGAATCGTACACTTTGGGAACCATAACAACAAAGCACCATAGAGATTATTTGGTGATTATCCCTTGAAAACATGTCTTCAAGTGTCAAGCAGGCTGAGTATAAAACGATTGGAAAGTAGGTAATAGAGAATAAACCCTACCTAAAAGTGTGCAGATTAGGAAAAGGTTGCTAAAAACTATGCAGAATCAGAGTCTCCGCTAATGTACATGGCACCCCAAGCCTTGAAGTGCTTGATCTCCTAGGTTTAGGGGACCCAGGAAGAGACTTTACTAATGTGAATTTATCATTGTCATGTAATAGCTTTTTCAGAGAAAAACTTGTTTTAGCCATCTCTTTTGAGCTCAAGAACCTACAGTGGTTTCCTATTGGTCACTGCTTAAATGAAATCTCTTTAGAGTTTTAAGAGTATTTATAAACTGCCCCCCGCCCTGCTTTTTTCTTGTATTTCTTAATCTATATGCCCCAGTTAGACTATGCCTCATTTCAACCTAATTCTACCACCTCTGTCCCGTTAATCCTCCTCATCCCTTTATGTACTGCATTTCTGCCTTTCAGTATCTTCTTACAATTCTTATACTCAGGCTGACTTAGGTCAAACTGCCACATTCAACAGCTGTGTTACCTTGGACAAGTCACATAACCTCTCTGTCCCAATTTCCTCATCTGTAAAATGGAAAATATCATAGTAACTACCTCAGGGTTGCAATGAAGCTTCAACAAGTTGATACGGTTTTTGACGTATCGTAAGAGCTCAATACATGCTACTAGAATTATTATTTTAATCCATACTAATTCTTTAAACAGTGGTTACACAATTTATCACTAGTTTTTGCTTTTATTTCTAATGTTCTTTTGAGTTTGAATATTTTCTTACAAATTTGATTACAAATTGTCGTGGCAAAGACCATACATTATATTCTTTTTGAAAAGTCTCAAAGTTCTCCCAGGATGATTGTGAGGACTCAATACATTTTTTTTCTTTCTTACTATCTAATATTGTTTTCTTTCTGTTTTCCATTTTATTTTGTTGCTTCTATTTTAAAATTTATAACCTATTTGGTTCTAAAAGTATTTGAGTTAACTTATAATCTCTATATATAATATAATAACATACAAAATAAAGATAAATCAGGGTCATGAAAATAGGAAGCTTGAGTAGAAAGACTGGAGTGTGTTACACTGAAATACACACCATGAAAAGTTGAATAATTGTTAAAGATGGACCACAGCTAAGTTCTTAGCTTCATGATGGTCAGAGGAAAGAACACAACATTCCACTTGCTCAGGAGAAAACACAGCTTCTTTGGAAATAAATTTCTTGTGAGTGAAGTGCAGATTGTGATAGATTTCAAAACTAGGCTAAGAAACCCTATGGTTAAGTTCTCTGGACTTCGTTAAGCCCTAACTTACTTCCCAGTGTGTTTTCAAAGGGGTCTTAGTTGGCATTTTTATGGAACTGTCTCATACCTTGTAGGATGCTTATTGTATCTCATTCCTGAACATTAACCAGCAATAACAAATACAGCTCCTGCTTTTTGTGATAGCCACGTATGATCCCACTCATTTCAAAACAGCTCCTTTAAAACTGGCCCCTACTTATGCTGGGAACCATTGAACCTTACCAGCTCATATTTGACCAGCCTATGCTCCATTTACTGCCGCTTTTTAAATTTTTAAAAATTTAGCAGACTCTTTTTAGGCCTTGTCTTACAGGAGCTGTTCCATCTTTTGGGCATGCCTTTCTTTGTCTCCACTTTTTAGGCCCTTATTCAGATTCAAAATTCAGTTCTTCAGGAATGGGACTCAGGACTTCCAGACTCCCTTTTTGGGGGTCTTTTCTGATTTCACTGGAAAATTTTGATATTCCTTTCTATAAGGACACACACGGCCAGTGCTAGGATATTGTAGATGCTGAGCGAATGAAGGAAAAGCTTGTGGAAATAAAAAGGCACATTAATCTAGTCTTCCATGAAGACTTTGCGAAAAGAAACTAAAGGGATTGTTGATTCCTTTACAAAAATATCCAACCGCTTATTTTTTTTTTCAAAAAATGTAATGATACTTGGTAATATATTTTAAAAACTCATAGCTCTGTTATCTATGTTTAGACTCACAACAAGTCTGTAGCTTGTAATATAGTGTTAATCATTTTCTTTGCCTTTTTGTTTGCTGAATATGCCATTAGTTCCTGGTTCTGACTAGAGTAAGGCAGCAAGAGAGTTTGAGCTGGTGGGTCAGCCCAAACTAGTGGTGGAACAGCTTCCCATGTGCTTTCAGAGAAATCTTGTTTTATGTTAAGAAATGATAACCTTCTCGTACAAGTAATGACGCTGGTATCAGAAAGCCTGGATGCCATGAATCTGTTGTTTAAATGGGAAGAGATACAACTTGTCTATAGGCTTGAAAGTTGATTAGGATAAAGGTACTAACTATAAAGAGGTGAAGCTGTGTTTGATAGAATACATTCATTTAAACTTTTGATGTTCTCTGGTATTTATTACAACTTTTATTTAATGTTTACTGTGTGCCTAGCTCTGTTATAGGCATTAAGAAGTTTAAGTCAGAAGGCCTCAGGTGTTTAGACATTTTAGTGTTCCTTGCTGTGGATGAGGCTACCCCTGATTTTTGTTCTTTTGTAGGTTAACTGATTTTTCTGCCTGCATCTTTGTTTTTACTTTTAAATTTTATTTTTTAAGATATTCCCCTGGTCTACCTCTAGACTTAGGTTTCCAACAATTTTCTCAGAAACACAGTGAATTCTTTCAACTAATGGGAGTAAATCTTTTTGTTTTTGTTTTTTTATTCCTTTTGGGAGTAAACCTTCTTAATCCTTTTTTTTTTCTAGCTCAGCAGTAGTTTTTCAATTTCATGTTTGCTTATGATTTCAGTTCAGCAAAGCCAGTTGTTTGTAGGTTAGATCTGTGTTCTTTGTACTTCCTGTCAATCAACATGCGTTGTTTTCATCTTGGTCCTTTTCCTTCTGTGTGTTTTGAGATCTCACGTGTGTATGCTAAAATGCTAATTAGATTTTTTCCAGCTTTTATACTTTCATCTGTTGCCTGTAATGTAAAATTTATCTGTGCTGTTAAGACACACTCGAATTCCTTCCAGTTTTTCTTTATCTAGTTTTCTTTTTAGTCTCAGCTGTTGTTCCCTCCACCACCCTCCCCTCCCCTTCATCATCTCTGGCTTTGGGAAGATGGGTTTTTCTTTTTCCTTTTCAATGGGGTACATAAAGTAGATATTCTAAGTTTTTCTCCTGATTCCCAGTGTAAGCCCACTTCAACAGCAGGCTTTCCCTCTTCCTCTTTATCATGGTGCTCCTCTTTCTTATGGGGCAAGAGCTTCCTATTGGCCCAGTACACCAGGCCTGATGTTTTTGGTTTTGTCTTGATAGCAGAGGGACTAGTATAGGGAAGGTGCTGACCTGGCCAGAATGTGCAAGCTCCCTTCATCCCTTCCACTACACCTGCAAGCTGGAGGGTTCTCGTGCTCCATGTTGGGATGGAGAACAGGGTGACGGGTACAATCAAATGTATGAATGATAGATTGTTTCTGTACTCTGAAAAGTCCCTTCCTTTCTGATTATTTAATCTTTTGATCCTGTGTTTATAATGAAGGAAGTTACTTCAAATAATTTATAGTTTTTTGAGATTTTTTTGAGGGAAAGGATAGTGATGAAATTACTCTGAGGCTCATCTTATTCCCACAGCTTCCTGTTGCTGGCTTCACATCACAGTATGCAACGCTCCACTTGGCTTCACCTTCCACTTCGGCCATGAACATTGTATTTTTGGGTGACAACTGCCTTGAAAGAGAATTAATGGGCATTGGAAGCCAGCAGGAGTGACTCAGGTTCTTTCTTCAGAAGGAAATATAAGAATGGGGACAATGAGGCATTTTCTTATCCTCTTTTGAACTGGAGCTCAGACTGCAGAAGTCACAGCAAGTGCAACTACGATTAGAGATCCCTCGATTCCAATCCAGGTACAATGTCATATCTCGTTTAAACTTTGATTTGGGAATGTTTCCGTGGGAACCCAAGGAGGGAACACCGAGCCTACTGTTCGGGTGCTGTCATGACTGAACACACATCCCCTCTTTTGCTGTTTTCCTGTTTATTGGGTTACCTGGGCCAGGCCTGCTGTGCCTCACCTAGGCTGCCAAATGCTTTGATGTCCAGGCCCTTCACTATCCCCATCAAAATGACTTTTTCTTTCTTTTGGTTTCAATTTTCTAGTATTATTCCTCCTCAAAAGTATTTCTGGTGCTAATTATAAGTGCTTACCTGGGGCCTTCAAAATCAGGTAATCCTTCTGGTCTGGGCCTAGGATTCCACATTTAAATTTGTACTCTGGGTGCTTCTTTGCATTCTAAAATTTGAGGACCACTGCACAAGAACCCTGCTAGGTAAGTGATTAACTAATTAAACAAATTCAAGCCAAATTCTCATAAAGGTAATGGGTTGAGTTTACCTTTCTAGCTAGTAATTGCATGCTTTGTTGGGAAAGACTCTAAATCCAAAGTTACAATAATGCAAAAACTGTTGCAGGGAGGGACAGGTACAGAGGAAGTTGCTTACTTTTATTAGTTAAAAATGATCTTTAAGGTACAAAGGTATGCGTAGTATGTTCTGTGATAATCACGCTTTTATAAATGATCTTAAGTTCTGCGGAAATTTATATTTCTTAAAGTGTTTTAGTCTCATTAGGACTCTCATACACATTGATTTATAGATTCATCAAGAGAAATGTCTCTGACAAAAAAAAAAGGTATCACACACAAAAGGTTCTCCACACATTAGATTGAAAATCATAAAAAATGTGGAGCATAGTAGTGGAAAAAAGCGTTTTTAATTAAAAAGGGTCATTTGAACAATGATTATACACGGTGTTAGAATTCACTGGGGCTGCTTTTCTGAAAAGATACATTTAATAGCATCAGAATGGGCTTCTTCACACCGTCTAGTCACAGGGCCAACCTGTAGTTCAGAAAGACTACTTCACGTTAGTGGGAAAAATGTACTCAGCCTTTCCAGTCTGTAGTCTCTGCTGAAGCAGTGAAAGAAAGGTTTTGACTGAGTTAAAAAAATCGAGCAGCTGTTTAGCGAGAGTGAGACTCAAACAAAACAGATGTATTAACTTATACTTTATGACATTAAGCAGCTCTGACTCTTTTCTGACTTTTGCTTGTAGGAACTGAGAGGCTCATTGTTTAGGGCGAGACAAGAATTAGAATTCACCTTTTTGTTGAGAGTTCACCTGTGTCCTGTTGTTGCCTCTGGTCTACGATAGCTCAAGTCTGGAAACAGGCAGTTCGCAAGGTTTTTCATTTGCAAATTAAGGGTTGTTTTTGCCATTATTGCTCAATAAGCTGGGGTTGTGGTTGTTTTCATTTCGATCATAATTTAAGCCATTTCATAATAGAAAGTTTTATGATTCTAATTTCTGCCTCTACTAGAATGTGAACTTGGTAGAGGACCAGAGAGTATTGCAACTTGAAAAGTACATATAAAAATGTTGATTGTATTATATTTTTACTTTTAACAAGGTGAAATATTCTTACTTGAGCAAAGAGACAATGATTATTCAGTAAAGTTTCATTATGGCACATTACAATGATTTGAATTGAAATGGATATCATTTTAATATAGTATAGTTCCTAATTTTGTAATCAAGGCCTAAGTGTTTGTATTATTGTTCATAACATCCTTCAGCAAAGTCCAACCCTCAGATAATTTTAAAAGTATTCAACCAAATATTAATTAGTGCTTTGATGTTCACTCATCTTGCTAGTGGCACAGTGTGTTAATTAGATAAACTATGGCTATTGAGTGAAATATTATGTTTCAACTAACATTTTGAATAGTTCAGTAAACCTCAAGTAACTGGAGGGCTTAGGGCATGGAGTGTTTTTACTTGGTTCAATTTTGTTATTAAGTGAGGGTTTGTTTGAAATTTATGAGCTGTTCTAAGATATATTAGTATTCTTTATGAATTAAATTCAGGTTTTTTTATTTGAATATCTTTCAATATATGTCAGGGTCATCACATAGTTGGCAAAACTGTTTCTCTGGCTGTACTGTTTCATTTTTCTGATTCCAGTTCGGTATTCTCTCACCGTGTGATTGAATGTGGTCTGTTGTCAACCGTGTAATGTTGATTTACAATCCAGATTTCCATATTTTTTTTCTTTTTCTTTCTGAGTTCCAGATCCATGCCAAAATGCCTGCTAGATATTATCACCTGGGTATTCCACAGGCATCTATCTATCTATGTATCTATCTATCTATCTTTTGGGTGAAATCTTTTCTTTCAAATTTTATTTTTCAGTTACAGTTGACATTCAGTATTATTTTGTGTTAGTTTCAGGTGCACAGGATTGTGGGTATAGAGTTATATAATTTACAAAGTGATACCCCTGGTAATTCAAGTACTGACCTGGCATCATACTCAGTTATTATTAACTATAGTCCTTATGCTAAACTTTGCATCCCATGACTTTTGTAACTACCAATTTGTACTTCTTAATTCTTTCACCTTTTTCACCCATCTCACCAGCTCCCTGTCCCTTTGGCAACCATCAGTTCACTGTGTCTATGCATTTGTTTCTATTTTGTCTGTTTGTTTATTTTGTTCTTTAGATGCCCCATGTAAGTGAAATCATATGGTATTTGTCTTTCTCTGTCCGACTTATTTCACTCAGCATAATACCCTCTAGGTCCATCCATGTTGTTGCAAATGGTAAGATTTTATTTTATTTTTTATGGCCAAGTAATATTTCATTGTATATATGTACCACAGTTTTTTATCCACTTATCTGTCGATGGACACTTGGGTTGCTTCCGTATCTTGGCTATTGTAAATATTGTTGCAATGAACATAGTGGTGCTTATATTCTTTCATATTAGTGTTTTGGGTTTCTTTGGAAATATACTCAGAGTGGAATCACTGGGTCGTACGGCAGTTCCATCTTTCATGTCTTTTGAAGAACCTTCATATGGTTTTCCACAGTGGCTGTTGCCAATCTACATTCCCACCAACAGAGCACAAGGGTTCCCCTTTCTCCACATCCTCGCCAGCACTTGTGTGTTGATTTATTGATGATAGCCATTCTGACAGGTATGAGGTGATATCTCATTGTGGTTTTAATTTGGATTTCTGTGATGATTAGTGATGCTGAACATCTTTACATATGTCTATTGGCCATCTGTATGTCCTCTTTGGAGAAGTGTCTGTTCAGATCCTCTTCCCATTTTTAGATTCGATTTCTTTGTGTGTGTGCATATGTGTGTGTATTGAATAGTGTGAATCCTTTATAGATATTGGTTATTAACCCCTTATTAGCTGTATCATTGGTGAATATTTTCTCCCGTAGTTTGTCTTTTCATTTTCTTGAGGGTTTCCTTTGCTGTGTATAAATTTTTTTTGTTTGATGTAGTCTCATTTCTTTAATGTTTTTTTCATGTTTTTGTTGCCTAAGGAGATATATCAAAAAAATATTGTTAAGAGAAATGTCAGAGACTTTACTGCCTGTGTTTTCTTCTAGGATTTTTATGGTATTGAGTTTTACTTTTGTCTTGAATCATTTTGGTTTTATGCTTGTCTGTAATGTGAGAAGGTGGCCTAGTTTCATTTTTTTCCATGTATCCAATTTTCCCAACACCATTTATTGAATAGACTGCCTTTACCCCATTGTATGTTCAATTGATCATATAGTGAGTTTATTTCTGGGCTCTCTATTCTGTTCTATTGATCTATAT
>VMDR010018884.1:0-18781 GCA_007922815.1 Macrotus californicus
CCCCCTGCCCACAGTAGGTACTCAGTGAATATTTGCTACACAAATGGATATGATTCCAAATTCTGATATTCACTTAGGGAAGGCAATAAATTTAGCTAGAAATTAAGACAGCTTCCTTGGCATCTTAAATAGGCACTGCAAAGTATCTTTTCTAGCTAAGGACCTTATGACACAGCTGAAAGCCTCTGTCCTCATCACCAGATGCATCCTTGAGGACAGGATTTTTCTGGTCATCTTTATATTTCTCCCCAGTGGCACGTTATTCAGCCCAGAGCTGAATAATATGTACAGGGTCATAGTGGTGTAAATGCTGTCTGTTGGTGGTCAGATTTCAGAGTTATCAGAGCGTGGAAGATGCGGTGTGGCTGCTGGGCAGACAGGGCGGCCCCGTTTGTCAAAGCCGAGTCAGAGGTACTTGACCAAAGGTGAAGTGTGGATGAGCTGGGGGAGTGGTGGGTGCTGATGCCCTTGTAGCACAAGGGTCAAGGCAAGAGATGCTGTTGTAGGTGATGGGATGAGAATAGATACTTATATCACCTAAAGATAAAAAGGAAAACAATAAGGAATAGAAATCATACCATAAATATCAAACATTGGGAGGAGACTTTCCTATTAGTGTCAGCTGCTCTTGGGGTTCAAGAGTCATAGCATCTTCTCACAAGATCACCTTTTTGTTTTAATCTACCAGCTCCCACGCCCTCCTTAGAAAGAGTAACTGAACCCTTGTCCCACACCTCGCACTCTTCATACCTTTTTTCAGGCTCTGGAAGGATGGCTCGAACAGGATCAAGTGGGGATTCGGAAAGGTCTTTTCTTTATGGGTATCAGCCATGATCACCCATCACTGTGGGATGATTTGTCCAGCCATGCCCAAATCCCTCCAAACGCTGGGCAGTGGGAAGATGCAGGCCACAAGGCACTGCTGAAGGTCAAATTCAGAGCCCTTAGTTCTGTGCATCAGCCACGGTTTTATAGAGCCTGTGAGATTTCAAACAGGTAAAGTAGAGTGTGTTGGAAAAGTATGCCTTTAGGAATAAGAACATCTGAGTTCCAGCTTGTTATTGGCGTTCACTTTCCCAGTTCAGTCTTCAACTGTAAAGTGTACATGATACCTGTCCAGCTACCTTGTTATGAAGATGGGAGGAAGGGGGGAGGCATGTGGAAGTGTTTTGTAGATAAAACAAAAATCTCTACAATTTAATAGTATGCAGTATTTTTTTTTAAATATTTTATTTATTTATTTTTAGAGAGAGGGGAAGAGAAGGAGAAAGGGAGAGAAACATCAATGTGTGATTACTTCTCACGTGCCTCCTACTAGGGGCTGGACCTGGCCTGCAACCCAGGCATGTGCCCTGACTGGGAATCAAACTGGCAACCCTTTGATTTGGAGGCTGGCACTCAATCCACTGAGCCACACCAGTCAGCGAGTATTCACTATTTAACATGAGCTTTATATTCATCATCTCTTATTCTTGTTGCAACTCTGAGGCTTAGAGATATCAAATGACCCTTCACTCATTAATTCCTATCTTCATCAAAAATTCATGGAGTCATCCTATGTGTCATGCCTTATTCTAGGTATTAACATATATTATCTCATTTAGTTTACTGTTAACTCAGTATTGTGCTGAGCCATACTGGAACCACAGGTAAAAGGAAAACATCAATAACAATGATCTTATTTTATTCACCATGGATGTCTTTGCATGAATTTTTATTTTTAAAAATCTTGCACTAAATTGTTACTTATCTTGATTTTTGAGTTTTCCAGCACCCCTTTAAATTTTGTGCCTTGAGCAGGTGCCTCACTCACTGCACTCTAGCCTTAGCTCTGCTGATAACCCTATGAGTTCGGTATTATCCTAATCATATTCCAGAAGAAGGAACTTCAGTTCAGGGATATTAGCTAACTTGCCCAAGGTTGCAAAACTAATAAGTAGTAGAACAATGATATAGATCCAAGTCTCTGTGACTTTATGGCACTGTATCATGCTATCTTTTAATTGAAGGCATGTACAGAAAGATTCCTTTGAGATTTATAAAGTGCTATTTAGTATTACCCTTTTAAAGCTTCTTTATACTCTCAGTGTGCTTTACTTTGGATTAAATGTTCCTATAATTTAGAGACTCTCATTTTCTTTGTGTGACACAACATTACATACAGATAGGAGTTTGACTGGTAACAATGACCTATAATCATGTACAATATGCTTCCGCATATCTGTTTGTGCTCTGTGAGTCAATGAAATAGAATAGATGGATAAATTTCTCCATTTCTTGGGTAAAGAAACTGAGGTTTACAGAAAGGAAATGGCTTGTAGAATTCCACGCTCATTTTGAGATGGGGTATAGTCTCCTCCACACTCTTTGGTTTTTATTTTTGGATGCTAATAATGGTGGGAGTGTACATAGTTCTAGCGTGGGAGACCTGAGGGGAAAACTTAGCACACTAAATCAGCAATGAGATGATGCTTTGGGAGTCTGAGTGCTCGGGAATGGAGTGGGGCAGGGGCTTGAGATCCATGTCAACCTCTTATTCATAGATAATTACAGAAACCCCTAGTAACAGGCGGGTCTGAGGATCTTCCCGTGGAAACTTCTCAGAGGCAACTTGGGAAAGGTGGGAAATGGTGTGTTTATTCTCAGTTTGTGTAGGATTATCATTACTTACCCTTCCTTAAGACTCCCTCCACTAGGGAAGAGGAAAATTAATGTGTCTGTGTCTTCTCTTTCCTCACTTCTTTCAAGTTGTGTGACACGTGAATATCCGGACCAGTAGAGGGCGCTCCCACCAGTTGGCAAGCCTTCCAGTGGTTGATCTGCCCCGTGAACCATAGAGGAGTTACTTTAGGAACACCAGCCCAGTTCATGAACATCAGCACTGTGACAGGGCCTCTGGGCAAAGAAATCACTGGGATTGGAAGAGAGAAATTACTACAAAAACCTTCTCACTGGACTCTGTCTCTGTCTTGCTCTTCTCAAACTCAAACCAACGCTAGAGTAATCTTAGTTTCCTTCAGTGACTTCCACTTTCCCTTAGCTAAAATTCAAACCAGAATAGCTCTTTATAAATATCTCTAGCCCCATTTTCCACAACCCCCATCTTCACGTTATGGTCAGTTCTGAGCCGTTTCCAAGGCCCAGATTCACTGATCTGTCTCTCACTTCTGGAGCTAGAAAATACAAGTTGTATTTTCTGCCTAGGTTCTCTTTCCCCTGGATGCCCCTTGCATGGCTACCGTATTTTGCCGTGTATAACGTGCACTTTTTTGCCCAAATTTTTGAGGGGAAAATAAGGATGTGTATTATACCTGGGTAGTACCTGAAATACCTGTATCTGTTCCTGTGTTTTGTAATGATTTGTTACATACAACTTCTTGTACCATAATATGTTCAAAAATAAATGCTAAAATTCCTTTGTAATACAAAAAAAGTATCTAAATATAAAATAAAAAATTGAATTAAAAAATTAAAACAAAAGATTTTTTTCCTGAAAGTTTGGGCCAAAAACATGGTTGTGCGTTCTACTACAAAATATGAGTAACTTTCAGCTCCCAGTTTAGGTGTTATGTTTTCTGGGAAAACTTCCTTGCCCCCTCAGATGGGATTACAGCTTCCTCCTAGGTGTTTCCACTCACCTGCCTTTCCCAGGTGTGGCACTCGGGCTAGTGTGCACAATAGTAATCATGCGTTACCCTGACGGACTTCCTCCACTCAGCCGTAAGCCCTGAGACCCTCCAACCCACTGGTGTCCAAGTTCCTTGATCTCCTCTCCTGCCCTCTGCCCTATTTCAGCCGTTCACTTCATGTGTCACTCCATGTGGCTCCTTGTCCTGGACCTTCTACGTAGTGGGAACTCAGCAGAGACTATTTGGGGAGGGAAATAGTTTTTAAACAATTTGTTCTATAGCACTGTCTCTTACGCGTCATTCATGAACTGCCCATGGCCTTGGTACGACGCAGATCACTGGGCACACTCTCAGAGAGACCCTAGAGGTGGGGTGAGGCCCAAGAGTCTGCATTGTAGCAGATTTCTTCGTGATCCTTATGCACATTGAAAATTGAGAGCTACTGCTCTGTTATCAATAATGGAGAAAGTCCTTTCTGAGCTTGTGTTGCCACCAACGCAGCCAAACACCCTGTCCACGCTATGGATCTCCTCCCTTAGAGGGAGGATGGGAACTGGCGGCCTTTCTAGGATAGGCACTCCTCCAAGCTGTCTGATCCTCCCGCCTGAGACCGGCACCCTCCGGGGAGAAATCCTGTTTGTGTTTGGCCTGGGTCTGGTGCCGCTGTTCCTACCAGGTATGGGTGTGACTGCAAAGAAATGTGTTTTGTTCCTCAAGGCTATGGCCTCTCTGGATGGGGGCCGCAGGTTCTCACCCAGCGTTCTTGACTCTCCGTCTCCAGGTTATTTCTTTCAGTGTGTGCCAAGCACTTTGTAAATGTGATAATGAGGGGTCCAATTTGCTGTGTTAACAGATAAAACAGAGGAGCTGAGTGGCAGGACTTCCCTGGAAAGCAAATGTCAGCTGTTGCTTGGTTGTTTCTTCCTTTCTTTCCCCTGCCTCTGCTACCCCCCACTCAGCTTGAACTAATTAGGTGGCTAGCACTTTATAATGAAGGCTAATAATTGCCTAATGGGTAGTCTTGAACAAACAAGCTGTAAGGGCTACAGCAAAACCCGGCTTCCCTGTCCCCAGGCCTTTGGGAATCCGGCCAGGCAGGTGAAATGACTCTCAGGAGCCTCAGGTGCCAGGATCTGGACCATGGGGACCACTCAGCCATCCCCTCCTTTGCTCAGCCTGTTAGAAGACTTGCCATTATAGCCAAGGCTCCTGGATTGGCCAGACCTCAGTTTGGAGAGAGTCGGAAAAGCAGCTGCCCCCAGTGAGACCCCTCCTCCACTCACCCCCATGTCACCTGATAACAGGAGTTGGGAGAGGGCAGTGTCAAACTCCCCCGAGGCACTCTTTTATGCTCTCAAAATAATCGAGTTTCAAAGAAGAGAACAGATGGGTTTCATTTTCCTAACTTTTAGCTGGTTCCAATGTGCAAACAGTTAAGATCATAATGTTAACATTTTCTCAATGTTTTATGTGCATATAAAATATTTGTGAAGAATGTGCTTTTAAATGCAAAGTTTGATCCAATTACAATTTTATAGAGTTTATAAAAACATAAAAAGTATGTTTTCTGGGTGTCTGAGACCCTTTTGGCCTTTTCAGTAAACTTGGAAGCTCACAGGGAAACATAATTGCCACCACGTCAAAGAGGGCCCTATGGAGCTTAAAATGATGAGCCCATTATGTAAATATGGAAACATCCCATAGTCTCTTGGGGTGAATGAGATACTGATGAATGGAATTAAAAACAATCCTGTGGGCTTGGATCGGATTGGAAATGGTTGTTGTTTTCTGTCTTTGAAGAGCCGTAAGGAAAAAAAAAGTAAGACAAAGAATCTTGCAAACCTAACTTCTGTGGTTTAGAAGACAGAAGGTGGCTCCACACAGAATCGGGCAGCTTCTCCATCAGTGGGGTAGAAGCAACAGCTCCGTGGTCAAAAGGCCCCTTTTCAGCGTGAACTCTAAAGTCAGCAGAATGCACAGGAGGCTTATGGTTGAGGATGACCTGAAAGGCGACGCTCCTAGGAGTGGAGACAGGGCTCTTTCCGGTCTCGTTTTCACTGTACCGGGGCAAATAACTCCAGCAAGCTGAGCCTTGACACCTTGCTCATAAAAAGAGAGGATTGGGTGGAGGATCTCTCTTCTGGCTCTAAAATGTTGCAATAATCTATCACCCCTCTTGCCCCAAGCTAATTCCAAGCTGTTGGAATACATGAGACATCCATCAGTAGCATGTCTGGAAAAGGTGTCCATTCAATTAATGGGTGTCCAAAACTGAGTCCCCAGTCAGAGAGAGGGTTTGGTTCTTGGAAAATATAGTTGCATAAAAATCCTATTTCTGAGTTGATTGGCTTGCTGTATTTGCTGGTTCCGTGTGTAAGTAGTTTATAACATTACCAGCCCATTCCCATTCAGAGATGTGGAATAGGAATTGCTCTTGATACCATAGTGAGAACATGCACAGGATTGTAAAGAATAGTTCTGTTAACGAAATGTGGACTGGATTTCTTTCCAGGGACTGGTCCAGCTCCAGCAGCTCCCCTGTGGCATTCAGGTGCCTTATGAGGGTGAGCGTTTTTCCATTGCACACATCTGGGGCAGATCCTCTAGCTCTGGAGAAGCCCAAGGTTGTCTAATGAGAATTGCTCTCAGTGCACCGATTTGCACCTATATCATTGATTAGGAGAATTTTGAGCTCTCAGGACAGAGGACATTTAGATATTAGCTTGTCTTATATGTAAGGAAAATGTGTGAAGCTCAGAAAGGTTAAGAGACTTAAGCAAAGTCTCTCAGGTCAGGATATCTTCCAGTTTGATGTAATCCTGTTGGTATCTTCCATATCCACATGGAGAGTTTGAGGAAACTCATGTGGCTGGAACCAAATGAAGGAGGGAGAAGGTGAGATTCTTGGGGCTGCCATAACAAATCATCATAAACTTCGTGGCTTAAAACAATGGAAATTTACTCTCTCACAGTTCTGGAGGCTAGAAATCTAAAACCAAGGTGTCAGCGGGGCCACGCTTTCTCTGAAGGCTCTAAGAATCCTTTCTTGTCTCTTCCTTGAGCAAGTGTGGCCCCACGCATGCTTTGGCTTTGTGACTATGTAATCCAGCCTCTGCCCACCTCCATTTTTACCTGACTTTCTTCTCTGTCTTTCTGTGGGTCTTCTTTCCTCAGAAGGACACCAATCACTGGATTTTGGACCCACGCTAATTCAGTATGACCCTATATCAATCCTTAAGTAATTACATCTGCCTCCTACAGGGTCTGGCAAATGTAACGCCTGCTTGAGTGTGGTTGGTAGGGTAATAACATGGGTATAATAATTTATAGTTTTAACTTGAACATTTACCTAAAATGTCATATGGTGTGCTTGAGTGTGATATTGTTATGTTACAGAATTACATGCTTATGGTTTTGTAATAAAACATTTTATGATAAAAAAGGGGCATTATTTGTGCTGAACCCTGTATATTTTCAAATAAGGTCACATTCTGAAGTTCTGAACAGATTTTGAGGAACACTACTCACCTCCTTTATAGGTGAGTGCTGGGAAAGGAAGTCAGAGAGAAGAGCAGGGTCCTATCTGTTCTTTTTTTAAAAAAGATTTTATTTATTTATTTTTAGAGAGAGGGGAAGGGAGGGAAAAAGAGAGGGAGAGAAACATCAGTGTGTGGTTGCCTCTCACACACGCCCCCCACTGGAGACCTGACCTGCAACCCAGGCATGTGCCCCGACTGGGAATTGAACCAATGGCTCTTTGCAGGCCAGTGCTCAGTTCACTGAGCCACACCAGCCAGGGCCCTAGCTGTTCTTGAAACATGCTAAGCGCATTCTCTCTTCACTGCTTTTGCTCTACATGTATTTCCCCAGATATTCCTGTGGCATGTTCCCTCATTTCCTTCACATCATCCCTTCCTTCCTTCAAACCTTCTTGATTATGTGGGGTCTTACAGGTCATTTGTAACAATTTTGGCTTTTATCCTATGTGAGAAGAAGTCATTGGAGGATTTTGAGCCAAAGAACCATGATCTGACTTACGTTTTATAAGATTTACTCTGGTTGTTGTAGGAAGATAGGCTGTAGGAGGTAAGCGTAAAGGGAGAGAGTGGTGTGACTTTTGCAGTAGATGAGAGGAAAGGTGCTCGGAGTTGAAAGTGGTGGAAATGTAGGATGTTATCAGATTCTGAGTATATTTTGAAGTTATAGCTGGAGTTTTGGTCATTAAAGCTTGAGATGCCTATTAGACATCCAAATGGAGATGTTAATTAAGCAGTTGGATTTGTAAGTCTGGAATTAAGGGGAGAGGAGCACATCTGAGATAAATATTTGGGAGTCATAACAGTAAGATGTTGTTTAAAGCCATATTACCTTTCCTGACACACAGATGCAGACAACAGTGTGGTGATGGCCAGAGGGAAGGGAGGCTGCTGGGTGGGGGTGGGCAAAGGTGGGGGATGGGGACATTTGTAATAGTGTCAACAATAAAAATAAAGTTGAAAAAATAAAGCCAGATTACCTCACAGGTGAGTTCACCTGAGGAGTAGAATGAAGAAAAAGGAAAAAGAGGTCTAGAGACTATACCCTGGGACTCCGTATCATTTAGGGGTTTGAAAGATAAGGGGGATCCAGCAAAGGAAACTGAGATGAAATGGCCAATGAGAGAGGAAGAGAATAAGAGAAGGGGGTGTCCTGGAAGCCGGGTGGAGGAAGGCTTCAAAGTGAAGGTAATGGTCGACTGTGTCAAGGTCGGCTGGTAGACCAAAAAGGGCAAGGCCTTAGGACAGTGGGGGTCCCTGGTGCCTGGATGAGAGGGTGTGATGAGGGTAAAGCACGATGAAGTATCTTCCCCATTAGAATTCTGGGTCAGGTGGGAAAGAGCTGTGATGGAACCTATCCACCCCACTCCACGGGTGGGTCCTGGTGGTGTAACTGATCAGTGATCTCACTTCATTTGCTAGGGGCAGCTTTCCCGGACGTCGTATGACCTAATGCTGGGTGATGGGATCAGAGGGGAGGTTCGCTGAGAGGAA
The DNA here is from genome assembly GCA_007922815.1 of Macrotus californicus. Taxonomy (NCBI): domain Eukaryota; kingdom Metazoa; phylum Chordata; class Mammalia; order Chiroptera; family Phyllostomidae; genus Macrotus; species Macrotus californicus. The sequence continues at coordinate 8,660 of VMDR010018884.1, forward strand.
CGGGAGAAAATGTACCCTCGTGCCTAGGAGGGAAAAGCTGGAAGAGATAGGCTCTTCCTCTTCCCATTGGTCTCTGGAGATGACACATCAATGGGCCAAATGCAGCTAAGCAGAGGAGTTCCGTTTCCTTCTGAGCACAGAGAGGTTTACTGTGTCCTGTCCCTTCACCTCCCAGACTACTCTGAGGGAGGAAGCAAGACAAGTGGACGACCCAGACCCGATGTCTCTTATCTCCCAGGTCCAGGGCATCACCGCATGGCAACCTTCCCAGCAAAACTGTGGCTTCCCTCCTGCTCCCCGAGTGTCCTCCAGTCTCAGGCACGCCCCTCATCTCCTGCCCAGTTCCCTACAGAGAATTTGCTTTCTGCCACTGTTAGGGTTGCGCCTCACAATTTCTTTGCATCTTAAAAAGTAGGGCTCCTGATGTTGCAAAAATCTGCCTGGACAAAACAATGAGAGTGGAATGGAAGATTCTTAGACTTCAGGGTGGCCCCAGGAGACTCATTTTGGAGCTGAGGGTTCACCCAGAGGCCTCACACACAGGACAGGGAGAGAGTCTTCATTTTCTTTAGGCCTTTCCTCTCCCAGGGAGACTCCCCGGGGGCTCTTTAGACCAAAGTACTTCACAGGAAGCTAGAAAAGGGGTCCTTAGGAACATACAGAGGCCAGCTACGTGGGGGTGAGCAAGAGGTAAAAGATTTTTGTTCCAAAGGAAGGAAGTATAATGAAGGATGCTTTCATTTAGCCTGTGATGACAAGATAAGGAATTAATAGGTTTAAGCTGCACTGAGGAACGCTGAGATAACAGTGGGTGATGAACCTCCCAACCAGATGGTGCCCCAGACAACACGGGAGGATCCCTGGGCTCCAGCCCAGCCTCCCTCGGAGTTCCAGGGCTTTTAGGGCATTAGCAAGGCCAGCCCCCGCGGGGCTTTGGGAGAGGGTGGAAGGGGACAAAGCAACCTGTAGAGACCTGGAAAAGGAACACGTACAAGAAAGTAGGTCTGTTCCAGCTTGGGGAAGTGCAGGAGGCTTCAGGAGACCAAAGCCCCTACCCCCTCCATGTCAGGAATTGAGGATTTCCCCAAGTGAACTTCCAAGGAAGTGACACATTTACCGAGAGTTTGTGGAGCTTCCCTACCTGATCTTGAGAATAATGGAGCCAGTGGGAAAAAGGAAAGTGGAGAGAGTTACCCTTTCTGAAGGTGGACATATGCAGCCTCCAGTTCAGCTGTGTTCTGAGCAGAGCTTGGTGCACCTGACCTCTGGAAGCACGGACAGGGAGTCCATGTCTGACTTGGTAATTGTAGGAAATGAGTTCTGGCTCCTTGTGGCACTCTTTGATTTGCTCCTCCGACCTAGAATGGGTCATTTTGGCTAAAGTCCTGTCCCTCTTTGCACCCCACCAAAAATGGGAAGAAAAAAAAAAAAAGAGAAAGGAAAAGCCAAACAAACAAACCAAGCGGATTTACGGGATGCATGTGGCAAGAGCCAGCATCTCAGGAAGCTGTCCTTGAGGAGCGCTATCCCTGGGGGGGGGTCAGAGCCCCTCACCAGAATTCTTTTTCCCCAGAGGTTCAGAGGAGGGAAGCTCCCCACTTCAGCTGCTCTTTCTTACTCTCTTGGTCAGAGTCAGGCCCCCAGTCCTCTAACCATCACCCCCACCTGGGTCCTCCTACTTCATTGCTGCTCCTCCCTCCTCCCAGAGCATCACCCCACAGGGTGCTGGGGAGAACCTATGAGAAGGATGACAGAGTCATCGTCTCCTTGGTCACTCCATCCAGTAATTTTCTGAAGCCCACTCGAAAGGCCCCCACGCTGAGCTCTGGAACCTTAGGGTAATTTGGACCTGCATCTGTGGATAGCTTCGTCCGTGTTTACAGAGAGAAGACAAGCTGCAAGAAACAGGATTGGATGTGTTTTTTGTAAGTCAAACCAGCTGTGATCGCCTGTCTATGGCTGCTTCCTTTGCAAATGCCAAATGTCACTTGTGGTTGGAGACACTTTTCTTCCCAGAGAGTTGTTTTCCCTGATGCAGCCAGCTTTCCTCCTGTGCCTCTTCCTCCATCAGCTGCTCCCCTGCCGTGTGTCACTGAGCTGGGTCAGCCTGTGCCCCGCCCCAGCCTGCCTGCTGAGAGTGCTCCTCAGGACTCACTGCACCTCTTGGAAGGCTGCTTAGCTGGGGTGGGGTAGGGAGGCCGGACTAGACCAGACTCTCCCCAGAGTTTCCCTTTCCCTTCCTCCCTCTTTTAGATATGAACTTGAAGCTCATCTCCATGAGGTCTCAACCAAGAATCACTTTGGAGGAAAAAAAAAAGAGAGAGAGAGAGCGGAACATTTGGCCTAATTTACCACTCATTGGAGGGAACGTCAGACTAACTATATGCATTTAGGAATAAACTGCATTTCAAATTGGTAATGTTTAAATTGTCATACAAAAAGAAACATTTGCATTTAAGTTGGTCAGTATCCATCTTTTCCTCTTTTGGATGGAAGTTCCTTGGGAACTGGGACTTGGTCCTGTTCTGTAGGAAGTTCCACATGCAAATTTCCATTCAGCAAGTATTTGTGGAACACCTGCTGAGTAAGACTTCAGCTTTCTGCTGCTTAACTGTTTGTGGATTGGGGCATACCCTGTCAAAAAAGGAGAAAACTTACAAGCTCACCCAGTGCAGTTCTGTCTTTCAAGGCTAGACCCTCTAAATCTCCACTGTTCTGCCATCCCTAAATTCTTTCCTCTGACACTTCTAGTTGGTAAAGGTCAGTTTAAAAATATTCCATAGCCATGAGGGTTGGGGGTGGGGGTGGGGGCTCTGAGGCAAAATGAAAACAAAAACAAAACCACAAAAACACAAATCCAAACCATAAACTTGCAGTTCTTACCTGTAGCAGTTGTCTTTCAAGAGTAAGATCTTCTTCGACTTGTATTTACTATTGCTTCAAATGGTTGATTATTAAAAGAAAATAATTTGTGCCCTGGCTGGTGTGGCACAGTGGATGGAGCGCCAGACTGCAAAGCAAAGGGTCGCTGGTTTGATTCCCAGTCAGGGCACATGCCTGGGTTGCAGGCCCGGTCCCCAGTAGGGGGTGCATGAGAGGCAACCACACATTGATGTTTCTCTTCCTCTCTTTGTCCCTCCCTTCCCCTCTCTCTAAAAATAAATAAATAAAATGTTTTAAAAAATAATTTGTTCACATGTTATTATTATTGTCTAGGGAAAGATTCACCAACTACTTTACTCTGTTGTTACTGGAAGCAGATCTGTGTAGTAGTACTGCAACCTTTGCGACAATTTTCCTGTCCTGTCCGTGACTTTAAAGGTTTTTCTGTGGCTTAAAAGTACTCTCCAGATCACACTCCATCTTTTTCTGATTCCCCTCCTCTTCCTGTCCTTTAGTCTCTGCTGGGTGCTCATGGAAATCAGTAACTTGTTTTTTTGTTTTATAAATGATACTTCTTCTGGTAAAGGAGTCTTACATTTTGATAGGGTAGTTCTTAACCTTTGCCTTTGTTTTCTTTGGTCTAGTTCCTTCTCAAACCAAGGTGGGATAAACATTAACCTATAGGCTGCTCATCAATTTCTAACATAATTGTTCTGCATTTAACTCATTAATCCGTGTGTAGTTTATTTGAGTGTATGGCGTGAGGTAGGAATAGAACTTTGTTTGGTTCAATTGGCTAACTGGTTTTCTCAGCACTGTTGTATTGACTGACGCATCCTCTTCCCATTGAGATAAAGTGCTGCATGGTGGGGAACGGTTCTTCTCCATTTGGGATGTTTTACCCCTAGAGGGAGCAAGTCCATCGCTGTGACACTCCTGATTTCTTTCTAGCTCTCTCCTCACTTCACTCCTGAGAAAGTCGAGTGGTTTTCTGTTTAGTAAACTTGGGAAAAACGATCAAGCGTGCTTAGTTTGGTCACATCTTTCCTGTTTGAATCGACCACAGGGAACAATCATTCTGCTCTAAATGTTTTGGGCCATGCCACAGGGATTTCTGAAGGAAGTTTCTGTTCTCCATGTTGGTTCTGAGGAAACTGAGATGAGAGAGGTCAGTCTTTATTACTGATGAAGATAAGTCAGATGTGCCTGTTGGCTGAACCTGCGTCAGGCAGATCGACTCACCCATGGAAGAGAAATACCAGACCGGGGCAGCCCTCCCAGCCTGTGGCGAGAGCCTGGAAACAGGGGAGAATGGCTGCTCCCTGTGGACAGCTCAGTCCCAAGTGGAGGAAGAACACAGTCAGGTTCGTCATATCCGGTGTCTTCCCAAACGTGCCAATAGATGTGTATCACTTAACTTCCCCAGAAAAGGAGTGAATAAAGGTGGACACAGGCCAGAGAGGTCACCAGAGTGCATCTTCTTCTACCAGAAGGACAATTAGGAGCAGGAAGGCACAGATACACACACATTTGTTTCTGAGCTTTTAGGTTTTGTTGGTTTGTTTTCCTAGGGTGGTGCCAGAACCGTTCTTTAAAGGTTCCAGAGCTTTATAATACTAGTCAATATTTCACAGAGTGAGTCATTCCTTACAACTTTTATTTTTTTAAATATTTTTGGTAATTCTTGATTTTTTAAAAATTATTTTTAGAATAATTTTGTAATTTAAAAATTCTGGTACTTTTTATTGAAAGTGTAATATGTTAATCTAAGGAGACTTGACATATTTTTAATATTGAAATTTTCATTTAGGAAGGTATATTTCTCTTGATGTTTAAGATTTAAAAAAATTTCCAATATAATTCTGTAGTTTTACTTATAGATAGCCTGTACCTATTTACTTTTAAAAAATGAAGAGAGTTTTTTTGTCCTTATGAGCACACTTACAGAAATCAGTGCAGCTTTGGCATGTTCCTGAGGGTAGCTTTTGTGCATAGAAAAGGATTATTTGCAGGATGTTAACATTAATTTGACTTACGAGAATTACAAATTTAAAAACTAGATTTTCCTTAATCTTTTAAGTTCAAGTTACAAACCTTGTTATTCTATTTATAAAATTAGTGAAATATAAAATTAAAATTTTTCTTTGATTAAAGTTTAACTAATGCAAGGTTAATAGAACATACAGGCTTACCCAATTAGTCCCAGTTACAACTCAGCTGATTACATTCCTTCATCATTAAAGCTGTATTTATAAGTTAACGTAGCTGATTTTCTCTGCAGCACTTCAGCCGCCTCTAACGAGCACTGTCTTCCCAAGTACTTCAACAACTCTACTGAGTCTGACAGAACAAACTATAAACACAGTAAATCTTTAAAAACATTACAGCACCATTTTAAAACTTAGCTAACGTCTCATACTTTTCAACTCACAACTATAAAATTAATTACTCGATTGCATATTGTAAAATAGAATCAACTCTAATCATATGCCAAAACCTCTTAAACCTTACAATCACCGTAAATACCCAATACAGATTGTTCCAGTGATTACTAAAACCCATTTTTTTGTTTTTTAATATTTTTATTTATTGATTTGAGAGAGAGAGGGAGGGAGAGGGAGAGGGATAAAAGGGGAGAGAGAGAGAGAGAGAGAGAGAAACATCACTTTGTTGTTCCACTTATTTATGCATTAATTATTTGTTTCTTGTATGTGCCCTGACTGGGGATCGAACTGGTAACCTTCATGTATCTGGATGATGCTCTAACCAACTGAGTTATCCAGCTAGGGCCAAACCTATTTTTGAATGTATTACAAAAGTACTAGTGTAATAGTTTGATTTATTCATCTCTATATTTGATTCTAAATCTTCCTAGGGTTAAAAAGAAAACCATGGATGAAAAATTTTTACTACTCAGTAGTTATTACACTGGTCAAATGCACCAGTTCCAATTTAGGAGAGAAATCAGAGTAGACTGAAATTGCTTACAGGCCAGAGATTTTGGACCAGAGACTAGATCTGATTCTGGAGCTACTTAGCAACACATTCACTCAGTTTTTTTAAAAAAATATTTATTTATTTTTAGAGAGAGAGGAAGGGATGGAGAAAGAGGAGAGAAACATCAATGTGTGGTTGCCTCTTACACACCCCCAACTGGGGACTTGGCCCACAACCCAGGCATGTGCCCTGACTGGGAATTGGACCGGTGACCCTTTGGTCTTTGGTTGGCAGTCTGGTACTCAGTCCACTGAACCACACCAGCCAGGGTGACTCAGTTTTTAATAGTCACTAAAAGACAGGGACTCTGAGTCCATGTCCTTTGGAAGGGACTGACCTTTTCTAATTTTAAGATCTTCTGTCTGATACCAAGTCTGCAGCCTCCCACCCAGTTTGCTTCACAGCGTGTTTAGGTCCAATACATTTATTTCCTACTGAATTCCACTTTGAATTCTTTTCAGATTCGAATTCTTTTTAGATCCATGCTGTAGGTCCTGGCCGGACTTTGATAGCTGCTAATGACGCCCTGTCAAAGTCAGCATACACTTCCTGTTTGTTAGAACTCCCAGGACTGAAGTCTTCTCACTGCAGTAGGGAAGAGTATGTAAGCATCCGTTTGCTCATCACCCAGCTTCACCAAAGCTTAGCATTTTGTTACCTTTACTTCAGGTTTTCAAAAACATTAAAACACTTCTGATACAATCTAAGCCTCCAATGTACTCTTCCTTGATTTTGTTTTCTCCCTCCCCAGAATTTTGTCCTGAATTTTGTGTTTATGATTTTCAAGTATCTTTTAATTCTGCTATAACATGAATGTGCCAGTAAAATTTATTGTTTTACATGTCCTCAAATTTTATTTAGTAAATACTATTTGAAAACATTACTTTTTTGAGAATTGCTAATGTTCATACATGTAGCTGAAGTTAATTTAACTGATGCACACCAAAAATTTTGTGAATAAATATAATTTATTTTTCCATTTATTTGGTGAATGGAAATGAGAAGTTTTCCATTTTTTTTGCTATTACAATCATTATAATTTATATTTTTGTATGTCTCTGTGTACTCACAGGTGTGTGTGACAGTTTTCTTAGAATATATATCTATAATATAATGTAGGTCGAAGTCCTATGTTTTTAACTAAATTATTTGCAAATTGCTCTCTAATAGTTTTCAAGAGTTCCCATTGCTCCTTTAATCTTGCCCAACACTTATTTGCAAACTTTTGCAATATGATGAATGTGAAATATTTTTTGCTGTTTTTTAAATTGAAACCTGAGGATAATTTGTTTTCATTGCTTTTTAGAGAGAGAGGAAGGAAGAGCGGGGTTAGAGAGGAGAAAAGGCAGGAGGAGAGGGAGAGAAACATAGGTGGATTGGTTGCCTTTCTAACACACCCTGACCAGAGACTAAACTTGTGACCTAGGCACGTGCCCTGACTGGGAATCAAACCTGCAACCCTTCGGTCTGAGGGACAACACCCAACCTACTGAGCTGCACCATCCAGCGCTTTGCTGTTGTTTTATTTTGTAATTCCCTGGTTACTGGAGAGATTGAGCATTTTTCTCTCATCTGTTGACTATCTTTTTTTATTTCTAAATTGCTTGCTCAGATATTTTACCCACTTTTTACTGTCATTTTTCCCCTTAATTGATTTGTAAACCCTTTATAAATGCTAATTTTAATTTTTTGTTAGTTTTATACATCAAAAATACTAAGTTGTAACTTTTATTGGTGTCAGACTTATCAGTTTTCCTTGTGATTTGTGTCTTTTTGTGAAGTTGTAATGATTTCCTAAAATGTTTTACACTTTTAAAATTTTATAAATGAAAAAATTTTTAAAGTTAAAAATTTTTCTTTTCACAGTTAGGCATTAATTTACTTGGAATTGATTGTTTTGTGTGGGGGGATAAAGTAGTATCTATTTTCCAATTGGATATTACCCATTATTAAATTATTAACTTTTTTTATGTATCATGCTACCTCTGTCATATCAAATTTTCATGTAGGTGTGGGTCTTTTTTTGGTCTCTGTAAACAGAATGTGTGTGTGGAATACCTAAAGCGATATTCCTCTATTTTAATGATTATAACTGTATATTTTTTTGTGATTCTTTGCTACTTGTATAAATTTTAGATCTGCTTATCAAGTTCACAAAAATGTGGTAGGTTTTGTATGGAATAGGGTTACAATTTCTAAAAATATTTTTTTGATTATGCTATTACAGTTCTCTCAGATTTCCCCCCTTTGCCGCGTTCCTCCTGACACTCCCACTCCCTCCAGCACTCCCCCCACCCCCCTCGCCTCCGTTCAGGTCCATGGATTGTGCGTGTAAGTTTTTTGGCTGCTCCATTTCCTGTACTGTTCTTAATATTCCCCTGTCTATTTTGTACCTACCAATTATACTTCTTAATCCCTGCATCTTTTCCCCCATTCTCCCTCTTCCCCCTCCCATCTTAGAACCCTCCAAATGATCTCCACATCTATGATTCTATTTCTGTTCTGTTTGTTTGCTTAGTTTGATTTTTAGATGCAGTTGTTGATAGTTGTGATTTTATTGCTATTTTAATGTTCATAGGCTTGATCTTTTTCTTATATAATTCCCTTTAGTATTTCATATAATAATGGCTTGGTGATGAACTCCTTTAGCTTTATCTTGTCTGGGAAGCACTTTATCTGTCCTTCCATTCTAAATGATAGCTTTGCTGGATAGAGTAATCTTGGATGTAGGTCCTTGATTTTCATCACTTTGAATACTTTTTGCCAGTCCCTTCTAATCTGCAAAGTTTCTTTTGAGAAATCAGGTGACAGTCTTATGGGCACTCCTTTGTAGGTAACTCTCTGATTTTCTCTTGCTGCTTTTAAGATTCTCTCCTCTTTAACCTTTGGTATTTTAATTATGATGTGTCTTCGTGTGGCCCTATTTGGGTCCATCTTGTTTGGAACTCTCTCTGCTTCCTGGACTTGTATGTTTATTTTCTTCACCAAGTTTTCATTCATTATTTTTTCAAATAATTTTTCAATTTTGTGCTCATCCTCTTCTCTTTCTGACACCTCTATGATTCAGATGTTGGTACGCTTGAAGATGTCCCAGAGGTTCCTTAGCTTATCCTTCTTTTTTTTTAAATTATTTTTTCTTTTTGCTTTTCTGACTGAATGCTTTTTTCTTCCTTATGTTCCAAATCATAGATTTGATTCTTGGCTTTTTCCTCTTCACTGTTGGTTCCCTATAAATTTTCTTTATTTCACTTAATGTAACCTTTATTTCTGCCTGCGTCTTTTTTATGCTGTTGAAATACTCAATGAATTCCTTGAGCATTCTGATAACCATTGTTTTGAACTCTGCATCTTAGGTTGCTTATTTCTATTTCATTTACTTATTTTTCTGGAATTTTGTTCTGTTCTTTCATTTGGACCATATTTCTTTGTCTCCTCAATTTGGCAGCCTCCCTGTTTTTGTTTCTGTGTATTAGATGGAGCTGCTTTGACTCCCTGTCTTAGTAGCATGGCCTATTGTAGAAAAGCACACCTGTAAGTTGTATGGGGTGGAGCCTTAGGGAATCATGAAGGTGGGGCAACCCATGTCACCCCTCTGTGGCTCTGTGTTGGGGGAGGGCTCGGAGAGGGGACAATGCTACTGCCTGGCCTCTGGAGTTTTGCCAGGGAGGAAGCTGTCTCCTGGCGCTTGCCCTGATGTCAGTTACTTCAGTTTCTCCCCGTATGCAACTGGTGCCCTTTCAGCTATTGCCCTGGTGCTGAATCCCAGAGAGAGCGGGTCTGCAAAAATCTTAAGCCCATTGTGGGCCCTTTAAGAGGAGTCTCCTGTGAGTCCCATAGTTTCTTCCTCTGCTCCAACCCCCACTGGTTTTCACAGCCAGAAATTATGGGGCCATAACTTTCTGGTGCTGGAACCCTGGGCTGGGTGTTTTGATCTGGGGCTGGGATCCCATGCTCCTGAGGTACCCCTCCTGATTTATGTCTACCACATGTGGATGTGGGACCACTTGTTCCGCATCTCCACGCATCTCCATTCCTCTCTGCACCACTCTGCGCCTCTCAGTTCCTCTCTGCCTTTCACGCTTCTCCTCATTTCCCATGTCTCTGCCCCTCCTACCCATCTGGATGAATGTGGCTTGCTTAAATCCTTGATTGTCAGACTTCCATACAGCTCAATTTTCTGATGTTTCTGGGTGATAATTCATTTTGTAGTCTAGTTGTAATTTTTTCTGTAGTTGTGCAAGG